>RJWH01000945.1:335589-437918 GCA_004363575.1 Solenodon paradoxus
GAGAGAGACAGAGACAGACAGAGACAGACAGAGAGAGGGAGAGGGAGGGAGAGAGAGGGGGAGGGAGAGAGGGGGAGGGGAGAGGGGGAGGGGGAGAGGGAGAGAAAATGCAAAAAGACTTATTTGAACATATAAAAGGGAAAATGATCACTTCTACTAACAGTGGCACATCCCAGTGATATTCTTCAAGTGGCCATGGACATATTTTTGATTCAGAATCATTTCAGTGACTCTAATAGAGGTTGTTTTGCTGGTTTTTAAAAAGTTTGCAGATTTCCACAGCTATTCTTGTTACAACATGCATCGTTGCTGGCTCTCAATTACGTCTTATTAAAAGGGCTCACAGGGCTACCTATTATTAGTGTATATTATTTTACTCAATGCTTCAGACACTTTGTGATTTATTTTACTGTTGCCATAGAAACCCAGGTCTGTAGCTCTTTTAATTCTGACAGTTAGGCTTATATAAAAGGATATTTAATGAGGTGAAGAGTTTGGGGTGGTCCAGCCACAGGGCTGCTGGAAGAAGAAATTTGTTCTTCAAACAGTTATAAAATTAGCTTGGATTAGCCTTGGTTACAGTTGCCTTCTGTGACAACTGCTCAGAGTTCATTAGTCAGGCCTTCCCAAGAACTTGTGGTTTTCCTTGAAGATCGGAGGTTTGTTTATATCTGAGAAAATGTCATTTCGTCCATCTCAGTCTCCCTCTTACACGCAGGCTGCTCTTCTGATTAGAGGGAGATGCAGTGTCTCCATTTTGCTGGAAATCAGAAAAAGTCTAGGTTTACCTTTAAGCTTCAAAGCCGATAAAGGCTCTCTAATTTTTTTAATCAGTTAAGAAAAAGAACACATTATGCCTTTCTGTTATGGGATAGTTATGTCATAAATCTTGTCTTTCTTATTATATTCATTGCCTATAAAACTTTTGGAGGAGTATGTATTAATTAATTTGTGATAGGTAGGCTATACACGTAACAAAAATCAAGAGGCAGCTAGAGCAATATTAGTTTCCTCTTTACATGCCTGTTTCCAGGTGGCAATTACTACATTTCCTTTGTATTCTTCCAAAACTCTCCTCTGCAATTATTGTGCCTTCATGTGCGCACGCACACACACACACACACACACACGCCAGCAACAGCTTATTATGCATATTGTACTGCATCTTGCTCTTTTCTCTTATTGCTGAAAACTTTGAATGCTCAAATATGTGTTACTCTGTTTCATTACATGAAGAACTGTCTCATTCTTTAGAAAGGATTTTCCCTGTAATTATTTAGCAGTCATGTCAAGTAGGGCGATGGTGACACTGAGGAGAGAATTATAAAGTCCTCACTCTCAGGAAGTCTCTGGCAGATGAGGCAACCAGTTGTGGAAGCGACCCTGCCCATGCACAGCTCTGCAATGAATCAGGTGGAAGAGGAGGCGAGCATGCAGGAAGGACTGTGGCTTTGCTTTGAAGGGTCACAGAGGTCTCACAGGCCAGACCCTTGAACACGATCTTGAAGAACAAGCCAGGCGCCCCCAAGCAGACAAGGAGAGCAAGTTCGATTCAGGGTTAAGGGATAATAAGTGCCAAGTCCTCAGAAAAAGAAAAAGACATGGGGATTTAGGGAAATGAAAGTGGCTTGTTATGGCTGGAGAGCAGGCTGTGTGTGTGTATAAGTCAGGCAAGATCAGTGGTTCTCAAACTTTTTGGCCAGAACCCAGAGTTAAGAAATACACTTTACATCACCACAAGGTATGTGCAAAACGGAAACAAAATTTCATGAAGCAATACCCTTACTAAATGTGCTGTTTTCTTTTCTACCAAATTCCATTCTAGTTTTTAAATGCCAGTGATGATTTGCTATGCTACCACTAATAGGCACTACCTGCAAGTTGGAAAATTCTGGATTATATGGTGTTTAAAGACTGACCATTTTTCAAGTACTCAGTCTTTCCCCAGTCTACATGACCGTACAATTTTTTAAATTAGAATAGATTGACAAGAGTTAAGAAGCTTATTTGGACATTTATTCAAACATATTTATTCATCACCTACAATGTCTTTTACATTGTGCAACATGCTAGAGAAGCAGTTGCAAAGCAAAGCAAAGCCTGGTCTCTAACTTCATAGAACTGAAAATAAGTCAGAAATAATTTACTGCAAATTAAACATGCATTTTTAATATAATAGTAAGACATGGCTGTTGTAAAAGATTTAAATTATGTAAAAGATTATTAACTATGTGTCCTGTCTTTTTACTAGCAAAAATGTACAAATTATTTTATCCTTGCTTTTTCTTTTCTTTTTTTAAGGAAAAGAATAGGCAGAAATGAGGGTAAATAGGCAGGCAGGCAGGTAGGCAGGCAGGGAGACAAAGGAGGAAGAAAAATTTTATTGATTTTTATTTAATTGTTCATCTTGGTTGTCCCCATCTGCACTCTGGGTAGAGACCCTGGGTCCTTGGGATCTACATGGTCTGCACCCATCAGAGGCAGCTGACTTAACCACTAAGCCACTAAAACATACACTTACTTTTTTACACATAAAATTTCTGTGTTTGTTTAATTAGTAGAGAAGGAGCGAATTTCAAGTTAATTGACTCTCTGACCATGTGGGAAATGCTTTGTAGGGTATCACTCAGTTTCCCTGAATTTGACCACTGCTATCATGATGATTACTTTTTTTTTTAAAAGGAAAGCAGGCAGGTAAGACTGAAGGCAAGCATGCAGTGGGTAGGCAGGCAGAGAGAGGAGGAAGAAACATTTATGCATTCAGTTAGTTGAAGCATTTATTTATTTAGTTAATTGTTAGTTTTTTAGTTGTTGCCCCTGGCCCTTGGTCATGAACCTGAGTCCTTGGGTTGTATGTGGATTGCACCCAGGACTGGGCTTAACACCTGGGCTACCAGGCCACACTGCATATTGACTAATTGTGTGTGTCAACTTGATAAGAGATTAGGTTAAGAGATGCACAGATATCTGTTAACATGTTATTTTGGGGTGTATCTGTAAGGGCGGCTCTGAAAGAGATTAGTATTTGAATCGGTAAACTGAGTAAAGGATCACTGTCACCAATATGGGGGCCATCACTCTATCCGTGAGGGTCCGAATAGAACAAAAAAGTGTAGGAGTCACTAAATCCTCTTTTCATTGTCTTCAAATTCGCTCTCTCATTTTGAGCTGAGACATTCATTTTTTCTTGTCCTTAGATATTGGAGTTCTCACTTCTTGACTTTTCTGACTCAAATGAGTCTTAACCCCTCTGCCCCATTCTCAGGCATTTAGACTCAGGTAGAATTACACCACCAGATTTCCTTAGTCTCCAGCCTGCAAACTGTGGTACATCTTAGCCTCCATAACCAAATGAGTCAATTTCTGTAATAAATCTGCTCATCTATTCACCCACCTACCCATCCATCCATCTATCCAATCATCCATCTATCTACCCACCCACCCGTTCGTCCATCCATCCATCCTTTTGGTTCTACTTCTTTGGAGAACCCTGACTAATACACCTACCTTGAGAAAACAGATCTAATTAAGTTTCTGATCCAGAAAAGTTAAGGCCCTGAGCGTCCCGTGCCTTGGTAATGCCACTTTGTGATGATATCCTACTGAGCAGCCAGCTAACTGGTCTCATATTTTAACTTCAACAGGAAAACTCTCAGGTAATTAAGGACACTAAACAATGCTATTACTGCTAAGTGATATGATCACTTTTGGCATATTTGCCTAGATGTCTGTTGCTGACTGCCCAAAGGCTGTCCAGAGATTAGACTATGATTCCTGGATTCTTGCATAAACTTCTACTTGAATTTAGCTTCCAAGGGAGCTGGACTCCTAAACCTCTTCAAGGGGCTGACGGGGAAACAATGTGAGAAACTTGGATATGATCACATAGTAGGGAGATCTGGTTTGTGTCTTTCACCATCTATTCAATAGATATTCCCAGAGCATCTATAAATTGCAAATTTCTGTGTGGCAGGCCTCGAGCCTTCAACATTGACAATATTTTGCCATTCTATTGAATACAGAGCTGGAGCAGCTGAAAAAATGAAGGCTTCATCTAGTGTGCTCTGGAGAAACTGGGCCTTTTAAAGCCATTGTGTTTACCCAGGTTCAGGCACACACAGAGGATCAGATTAACTCACCCTTGTTTGGTTGAAAAGAAATTTGGAGACAATGAAAAGAGGATTTAGTGACTCCTACACTTGCTAGATTACGTTCAGGGAAATGTTGCATTTGACTTTATTTATGAGTGGTTTTATATTTCTAGTATATTTAGTTTCTGATCTATTTATAAAATGTTTCTGAGTCTGTTCCTTATTCTTTTAACATTTGCTGATAAAAATATCTTTTGGTCTCAGTCTAGAATTTCGTTTCTGCATAAAGGATATATGTTACTTTCTTCTCTATTATTCATTTTTTATTCAGGCCAAGGTAATTCACAACATTATTTGTTGAACATTTGCTGGGAGTGACTCAAGAACAAAAACAGAATCTCACTTATCTTCTTCCTTTTGCACAACAACTGGCACTACAGGAATCCAATTTAGAATAGTTAACATCTGATAGGGAAAAATGGCTAAGAACACAACAAAAAATAAGAGGTAGGAGACTTCTAAAGGTCAGTTGCTTTAAGGAATTGAGAATGACCCTAACTGGTTTGGGGGTTCAGTAAAATGTTTACAAAGTAAAAGAAATTTGAACTGGACCTGGAATGATTGCTAATGTTTCAAAATTTATTTCACTAGTAATTGCTTTAGTTTTGAGAATGATCCTAATTAGTTTGGGGGTTCGAAATTTTTTTACATAAGTAAAAGAAATTTGAATTGGACCTGGAATAATTGTTAAGGTTTCAACACTTATTTCATATTTGTGGCACCCATTATACTAGGTACTGGGGTGCAAAGTGTCTGTGTCTAGTAGAGGAGTTACGGTCTAGCAGGTGAGCCGATATGTATATTTATTGAGATACTTTTGGGAGCAAGTAAGCAAAACCAGCTCCTACCAGCTTATACAAAAAGGGTGCTTGAATTGCTTGTACATTTGTCAAACCCAGGAGAGGTGGCAGCATCAGGGAGAAGTAGGTTTGAGCAGTCAAATGATGTGATCTCTGCTTGGATGCCCTCGTTTTTCCCCATGACAATCGGGCTTCTTCTATGAGGGAGTGATTAGAAATCTCGGTGTGGAAACTGGCCACAATTTCTGGCTTTCATCATCTCAGCTAGCAGACCCAAAAATAAAGAAAGCTTTTTACTTCCTACATTTAGTATCCTGTGAAGGGGCACTGACTGGTTGGGTCCTGTGCCCATAATTATAGCCACAGGGTCCTAGAGCCACATTTGGGAGGTAGAGCAGATCTATCATGAGAGAGGGAGGGGAAGTTCTCTATCTACAGGGTGGACACCAAAGGAAAGGAGGGGTCATGGAGGACACTCTTTAGAAACCGAAGCCTTAAAAAATCAAAATAAAATGTGGCAAGGTTTATAACAGAGATGTGCATTAAAGGAGTGATTTTTTCAAGGTCAGGATATTCCTGAGGGAGCAAAATCCATAAGCAACGGCACTGAGGTGAGAAAGCAATGAGGATATGATGGGTCAATTTGGCTCAGCACTGGGGAGGTCACCAAGAGGAACAGGAGAAGCAGAAGGAGACGTGAAAGATCTGGGCTATGTCGACAGTGATGTCTCAGGCCCTTTGAAGAAGGTTTTTAATGCAAGTCTAGTTTCTACTTGAATTGGTGGGTTCAATGGGAAAGACATGATTGAGATTCCATTCCTACTCGCAACCAAACTTCTTGAAGAACTCATGGTTTCATTTGGTTATTTTAAGAGAAAGAGGAGGAAGGATTTTTAAGGAGAACAGGAAGAGGAGGAAGAAGCACTTTCATTTCCTTGTTTTATTTATTCATCTTGGTTCTTCCTCAGGTCCAGGGTCTATGAAGTCAGGTCCTTGGCCTTTATAACCGCAGGCTTGGCCCTCGAGCCACCAGGGCACATTCACATTTTCTTTCTTTCTTTTTTTTTTAAAGAGGAAGGAAGCAGGCAGGGATGAAGGCAGACAGGCAGAGAGTGGAGGAAGAAGCATTTTATGTCTTTAGTTGTTCAATTTAGTTGTTTGCTACCCAAACGTGGTCCTTGGGTTCTATGTGGATTATGTTTCTGTAGCCGCAGACTTAACACCTGAGCCACCAGGGTGCACCCCACATTTTTTAAAATGTGAGTGATGCACAGCCATGCTCTAAACTTCCTAGTCCCTGAATCTGTCTACAATTCCTCCTTCAACTCCAGAACCCTGGTTCCTCTGGAACCTCACCTGGGCCTCTCCTGCCTCCTCGCTCTTCTGCTCTCCCAATGTGGTATCTTCTGAGAAAACCCTAACTCTGGGTGAGCTCCTCTTTCTGTATTTTTTTCTATTTCTGACCCACGCATCTGAGCAATGCTGGAGAGAGACAGAGTCCAGGGCAAACTGGCAGATGATATATTCAAGATGGCCCACCTTCAGCAAACCCTTAGCACAGCAGGATCACCCACACCTCAACTTTCTGTTCACTGTCCCACAGGATGATTTCAAACCCTTCCACTCTTAAACCTCTATCTTCTCCTGTCAACCCCCTGCTGCCCCTGCCCGCAGCTGTTAAATCTCACCTTCCACTTCACAGAGAGAATTGAATCCTCCCCTCTTCCCACCATCATCTCTCCTTTCCTTCCTCTCATTTTAGGGGCGATTCCTCTTGCTGTCTCATCCAGTCCCTGTACCTACACTTTGGACTCTGCTCTGCCCCACCTCTACATCTTACCCCTAGATGATCCCTTCTGAAGTCTTCCGAAATCACTCTTTTTAAACTAGATCTCTCCAATGAACATCAAACATCTTCAACTCTCTTATCTTAAGAAAGAAAAATCCCAACTCCTTAGCCCCCTGGCAACCACTACCTTAGCTCGTTTCTCCTCTTCACAACTAAGTTTCTTGAAAGACTTCGTTACAACCATCCACATTTTCTCATCTTTCACTTACTTCTCAACCCCCTGCATCTGACTACTACTATCACCTTTCCAAGACCAGTTCTTACTACCTAGATCAGTTCAATTATTCACCTTTCTTAAATTCTTAACTACTTTCTCCTTTTGCAAATTTTTGTTTCCTTGACTCCATTATGCCACACTCCCTTGCTTTATTCCAAACTCTCTAGCTATTATCAATAGTTTTTATTGTGGTAAAACATATAACATAAAACATGTATTTTTAACCACTTTTAAGTGTACAATTCAGTGGCAATAATTACATTCATTATGCTGTAGAAGCATCATCTCTTTTCAATACTTTATCACGCCAAATGAAACAGTACTCATTAAATAATAACTCTCTTTCTCTTCCCCACCCTCTAGTTCTGCCAGATCTTCCTAACTTCTAGGCTATTATTCTAGACACCTCAAGTAAGTAGAATCATGCAATAGTTGTCTTCTTATGTCTGGGTTATTTTTGTTAAAATATATCAAGATAATTCCATGTTGCAGCATGGAACAGAACTTTATTCCTTTTTTTGTGGTCAAATAATATTCCATTATATAGATATACCACATCTGTTGATGGACATTTGGGTTGTTTCCACCTTTTGGGTATTGTGCATTAATGCCACAATGAACGCTGGTCTATAAGTGTCTATTTGAATCCTTGCTTTCGATTCTTTTGGATTTTTTTGAGGGACCCCCATACAGTCCTTCCACAGTGGATACACTGTCTTACAATCTCATGAGTATGGTTTGCGAGTTCCCATTTTCCTACATCCTCCCCAACAATTGTCCATTTCCATTTTAAAAAGCATAAGCACTGATCAGTTTGCTCAGGCTGCTGTAACAGACTGGGTAACTTCAACAACAGAAATTATTTTTTCACAGTTCTGGAAACTTGACGTTCAACACCAAGATGCCAGCAGCATTGCTCTCTGGTTAGGGCCTCCCTTACTGGTTTGCAAATGGCAGCTTCTCAACTGTGTTCTCACGTGGCCCTTTATCTGTGTATGTGTGTAGAGAGAGAGAGAGAAATCTCTGGTGTCTCTTCCTCTTCCTATAAAGACAACAGTGCTATCAAATTAGGGCCCCACACTTATGACCTTGTTTAACTTTATTTCCTTAAAGACCCGATCTCCAAATAGTTACATTTCAGGTTAGGACTTCAATATATGAAAGGGGGGCACAACATCATAGCAGATGTGAGGCGGTATCTCATTGTGGTTTTCTCTAACCATTTTCTATCTCCTTTGATGGTTTAACCTTCTCTATTCACTAGCCATTAAATATGGGCCAGAAACTCTCTTCTCTTCTTGTCACACACTCTCTCTAGGTCATTGTGTTCTACCCTACAGTTCTAGTTACATGCCGATGACTCTCAATTTTAAAATGTATGACTCTTCTGAATTTCAGACTCCTGTAAGTCAGATCTATTCAATACTTAGATGCTTTATTGTATTTGTCTGTTTATATAGTGCTTGCTATGTGCCAGGTACTATCTTAAGTGTTTACAATCAGTTTGTCATAATAATCCCATGAGAAAGGTAATATTATTCCTAGTTACAGATAAGGGAATTGAGTCTAAAAGATTTACATTAACTTGCCTCTGGCCCCACAGCTGGTAAACAGCAGAGCCTGGATTCACATCCAGGCAGATGTCTCTGTAGGATCATACTTTTAACCACTACAATGGTGCTTCTCAAACTAGGTTTGTTCGCGGTCAGATTTCTGATCTCCATCTCTGTATTAGTTTTCTAGTACCACAGACTGGATGACTTAAACAACAGAAATGTATTGTCTCACAGTTTGGGAGACTAGGAGTCTAAAACCAAGGTGTCTGCAGGTATGGTTTCCTCTGAGAGCCATGAAGAATTGTCTGTTCCATCTCCCTCCCATAGGTTCTGGTAGCCTCAGGCATTCCTTCACTTTTATTTTTTATTCTTTTTTAAAGAGTAAGGAAGGCAGGCAGGAATGAAGGAAGGCAGGAAAGAAGAGAGAAGAGGAAGAACATTTTTATTTATTTAGTTGTTCATTTTTGTCGTTCCTGAATGTGAACCCAGGTCCTTGGGCTGTATGTGAACAGCTCCCCAGACAAGGGCTTAACACGTGAGCTACCAGGTGCACCCTTTTGACTTTTAGATGGTGTCTCCCTTATTCTTCACATAGTCTTCCCTCTGTGCATGTCTGTTTCCAAGTCTCCCCTTTTTATAAGAGCATCATATTAGAATAGTGCCCACATAATGACCTAATTTTAACTTGGTTACCTTTGGTTCCTATGCTTAAACTCAGCTTTTACTCCCCTTCTTAATCTCTTTCCTGTCTTAGCTCCTGTCCATTTCTTGGGAAAGTCTTCCTGGTTCTTAAAGCTGGTTCAGTTTTCTTCATTATACTCGCTTATTGCACTGGATTTCTTTTCTTCACAGATCTTGCTTCCTTTTGAATTGGGTTCATCAGTGTTTTGGTTTTTCTTAGTGGCCTTTTTCAAACTATAAGCTTCATGAAGGAAAATGTCCATTCTTTTCACTGTTATAGCCTTCATGCCTGCTAAAGATCACACAAGATTCAGTATGTATTTACTGAGACAATGAATAGAAAGCTGGTTATTCTCCATCAGCCCTCACTTCATCCGTTCCCTACTTCATCTTGGCCTGTGTGTGCTTGCAGGTTCTCACTGTTGCTAGTTTCTGAATGTCTCCTCATTACTTGTTAAATTTTTCACCCTGCTCACAACTCTATGACTAGTTCTCCATGTCACCCTGGCTAAGAACAGACACGAGACCAATTTTAAGACTGCAGATTGTCTAAGAAGCAGGCAGTGAAGGTCTGTGCCAGGGGAGACATTCAGGAAAGAAAAATGGGGATACATA
Organism: Solenodon paradoxus; assembly: GCA_004363575.1. Classification (NCBI taxonomy): domain Eukaryota; kingdom Metazoa; phylum Chordata; class Mammalia; order Eulipotyphla; family Solenodontidae; genus Solenodon; species Solenodon paradoxus. Next base: position 345,459 of record RJWH01000945.1, read on the forward strand.
TATGATAAATGACCTTATAAGATTTAGTAGCTGGTTCCATGTATGCTGTATGCTCCCTTAGGCACGCATTGTATTTCATCCATTCTTTAATGCTAATGTCTAGTTCTTTGTAGGCATCAAGATGTATTGTGGAATAATTGATTGGAAGAGTAGACGATGATTCCAAGGTTCAAGTCTGGGTGATTCCCCTTAAAGAAAGGGAAACTCAGATTAAATTTGCAAACAGTAGTTAAAGTAACAGTAAGAATGATAATGTAGGCACACCCTGGTGGAGCAGCAGTTGGGCCAATCACTTCCAAAGGAGCAAGCCACATACCCTGGGTTCAAGTCTTGGGCTCCAGGGGAAATAGAAATTAATCTAACAAATAAAATAAAGATGCTTCCTCCTTCCTCCTCTCTCTTCCTAAACCTGCCTGCCTGCTCACCTTAATTCCTGCCTACACCTTTCCTTAAACAAACAAACAAAACAAACAAACAAACAAAAAATGATACTATAGAAAAAGCATACTTTTTCAAGTCAGGTAGTCCAACTTTCCAAATCTTGAGGAAATGACCTGACAGAGCTATTTGAAGTTAGTTTCCATGTGTGCAAAATAGTGGTAGAAATCCCAAATAGTGATGCTGTGAAGAATACTGAGATTATATACGGCCAAGCTAGACATCTTGAGATAAGAGACAGAAAGACATCAGGGGCCATTCTCTCATGAGGTTGTCTCTGTTACATTTCATCAGGCAAAATCACTGCCAAGTTTTCAATCTTTCTTCCACTTTTTTTTTTTCCTTTTTTTTTTGTGGCCTTCTAGAAAGTGGAGATTTGTGCCATGTTATGCAAAAAACTGCATTTTCACTTTGAGAACTCTGGGATCCTCAGGGTGGGGTCGATGATGAAACTTCCCCCTTTTACTGTGATTTTATTTTAAATACTTGAGTAAGAAAATTATTAATATATTCTATGGAGTACAGATGAAATTCAGACTCAAACCTTTTCACCTTTGGTGTCTTTTGTATTTTTTCACCACTATTTCTTTCCTTGTTTGTTTTTTTGAAAGGAAAGGTGCATGTAATCAAGGCGAGTAGGCAGGCAGGCAGGGAGAGAGAGAAGGGAGAAGGACCTTATTTATTTTTACTTAGTTGTCTGTCTTGATTGTTCTCCCTAGCTTGGGATGTGAACACGGCTCCCTGGGATGTATGTGGACTGCACTTTGGCTGGAGCTGGCTGACCAAACCAGTACTCTAGCAGGCTGTGCCTCACCCCTATTTCTTAATGCCTTGAGTTAGAACAATTTCTATTAGTCTTAAAAATATAATTTACTTATCCCAGCGGGACAGCTGGCTTCATATTTCAGTCTGTTGAGAGGTACAGAAATGGTTGTCTCTCACACTCTGTTTTGGATTTGCTCAGATAACTACATGCTCCCTCAGAAGACAGTGGGGTTACAGGACCTGGGCAGACAAGAGGAAGAAGTCCCCTTTCAAGATATGTATTTTTCAAATAACGACCTCTATTGAACTGCTACCCAGAATTAACCTTCCTTTCTAACTCAGAATTGACTTTCCTATTGTTCAGTTGCCATTCTTTATTACCCTTAAGACATCTTCTTAATTCTGCCTTTCCAAGAATTTCTGTATATTGGGTTTTATTTCAGCATTCCAGGCTTTCGATAGCCAAGAACACTTGCAGTTTACTCTGATTGAACATTCACAACTTTACACATATGCTCTATCAATAAGTTCTCAAGGCAAGTTAGTGACTTCATATAGAGAAAACATGTTCTAAGAACAAACATATATTTCAAATATGCATTAACATGTTGAAATAGGAAAATTGAAATACCTCTTTAATGTTCGTAAAATCCAGTGTAGAAGAAAAAAAAGAATGTAAGAACTGAATTTTCATTTGAATCATACGATTCATTCTCTCCTGCAATTTCCTGATTTCCAGAGTTCTTAAGTCTATAGTTCCCTTAAACTGATACAAAAATGCTCTTGCTACCTCATGGAAACATTTGCTTTCTAATTAAATAGTTTCAGGGCTCCTCAAAGACTGAAAGAAATTCAAACTGCTTCTAATATTTTTGAGCTGCCCAGTTTATTAAACACTTTTTAATGATATGATAAGATTCATAAAATTGTGGTGTTTTGAAATTTACATTTTAATAATTAATGCCTCTAACATACAAAAATACAGTATAAAACAGTTGTGCTAGTGAGTAGATAAGTAAAATATTTAATTAAAAACCTGTAGTACATTAAAGGAGATGTAGTTGTCGGTCAGAGATCTCAATTTTAAATTTAATCGGGGTATCTTCTTTCAAGCCCACCAAAACAGCTTTGAATAACTTCCTTTGGCGGTAATATAAAAAAGCCTAAATTCAAAGCCTTGTTTAAATGTGGGGCCTCGGCCAGACGGCTTTCTGATGCTGTGCCCTCTCATCCTTCTCTCCCTCATCATAGACCGAGAACATTTAATTAATAATTGAGAAAGTACACTATTATTTAGTAATACATAAAGAATTAAATATGATCATCATCAAGTCTTACCCATTCTAGCTGTAGGAAGAAAAACTCTGAATAGCCCTAGCTTGGATAAGTCCAACAAAAGGCAAATTCTATGGCCAGTTTCTCCCAAAAATGCTGAAGCCTAGAGTTTTCTCAGCCAATTATTTAGGTATTAATTTGATGTCTTGCTCAGATCATAAGCTCATTATACAGGAACTTTATTTATCCTGAGCTATTACTAAAAACAGTAATTAATATTATTAATTCCCACTTAAACTATTTATTTTGAAATTTAAGCAGGAAAACAAATTTGCATTTATGAAATAGGCTATTTAAACGTATATATTTATAGGTGTGACGATATCCTGGACTTCATGCTTGTTGTCAGAAATATCCTCACTGTTATTTGACACATACTAGACATTTACACACAGACACAAATAAATATTCACTCAGTGATTGCTCTTTGATTTGAATGCACCCTGTCTCAATTTTAGAAGCACAGAAAAGATGCTTAACCATCTGTGTCATTTGGAGCTGAAACTAGCCTTTTGTGTAGACGAGATAACTGTTCCATGGTGTCAACAGAAACCAGATAGTTGGACTTAGATCACTGGCCATCTTGCTCTGGGAACTTGTGGGTCAGGGGTCCAGAAAGAGAGAGGGTGGGTGGTTCAGCAAGATCCTTGAGGCAGAATAAAGAAACGCGTAGGATGAGGGGGTCTGCCAAGAGGCTGAGAAATCGCAGCATAACTCATCTGCTCCAGGGTAGCCTGGGCAGAAAGTGGGTAAATGAAGGTTAAGCAGCCTAGACCTGAAGTTGAGCTTCTCCTTTTTGTAAAGGAGAAAGAGCCAAGCAGAGACGTAATTTCAACAGAGAATGCAAAAGAGGGCAGAGAAAAGAGTGCTTAGAGAACTGACAAATATATTCCCCTATTAAACATTTTGAATATGACCTTCCCCCTCAAGTTACTTAAAAATGTGTTAGACAAGTAATTACTATGTATTAATGTTTCTTTTGAAAGTTACACATTTTTTAAATGTTTTTTTTTTTCTTTTTTAAAACAGCGAGCCCCTCCCCCTCCAATGTGCTGCACTGAATTAATATAATTGCAAATTCCTCAGTGCAGAGGTCAGAGGCCTACCCTATGTGCTACTTTTCTAAAAAAACAAAAACCGAAAAAAACACCAATTGTCCCTTTAAGAAAGACAATTGTTAAGTTGAATACAATGAAAAGAAAAAGTGTAACCAGTTTAAAAAAATGAAAAAGAGCTGTAAAGAGTGAAGTCTATCTTCTACTCTAATTACTTAAAAGCTAGTTTATCTAGGTGGGTGTCACCACCTGGTATTACAGTAATTCTGAATAATGCAGAAACAAGTTATGATCATTTGGAACATCAACTTTCTTTTGCTAAGACAGTTGCACAGTTTTTTGTTGGTTTGCTTGCTTTTGTCACTGGTAATGAGATTACAGTGTTCAGGCCTCTGTGGACACGGGCTTTGATGCCTAGTGAGGGGCTTTCTTTAGAAGAAGCTTCAAGATCCTTCTGATTGGAAAATTAGGACGCTATTGCTCATAAACATTAGAACACTTTGTAGCAATATCTGTAGCCCCCACCCGCTCCTGAATTTCTTTCATTTCTGTTAAAAAAAAAAGAAAGAAAGAAAGAAAGAAAGGGACTATGTTCCTGAGGGAATTTGTGATTGTTCTCTCAGACAAAGCCATTCATCACTTAAAGTTGAACAGCGACTGTGACAGAGAACAAAACTGGCAATTGCTCAGTTTTTGTTTACCTAACTTGAAATTAAAATAAGAAAAGGTTCCTTCACAGTCTTTTAAAATGAATCCCACTAGGGTGAGACTTAGTGAAATTTCAGCAGTTTCGAAAGAGGGGTCTGTAATTGTCAGTTGGGCTCCCCAGGGAGCAGATGCTGAGACCCTGAAGCGGTGGGAAAGGTTTCTGGGGGAGGCAGAGCTGTGACTACCAAGGGGGAGGGAAGTGTGCTTGGGCAGGGGGAGCCATGGAGCCAGACAGACTTGACAAAGATTTTGCTGAAACAAGAGGAGACAGGAACACAGATTGTATGTTAATGGAGTCCTCTGTCTGGCAGAAATGTCTAGGCCTTGTTCCCTGACTGCCTCAGTCTTACTGTGATTGCCCCAGAAAGAGAGCACTACCCCTTAAATCTGAAGTAGATCCTGAAAGAGCTATAAGGTTGAGGCTTCCAGTCAACTGTCCTGTGCCCAGATGAACTGAGAAATAATGAGGGGGCATCAGAGGACATACAAGGGCCTCAGTCCCTGGGACAGCCTCGCTTTCTTAACATTTCTTCAACTTTCACTCTCAAAACTCCTCAAATCTCATCTGCTCCTCAGTCTCTCCCTTTCCCAAGAAGGGCCCTAGTCTTCTCCTTTGTTACACAAAGCACTTCAGCACAGTAAAAGAACTTCTTTCCTAGTCTGGAGTTATTTTTTATACTCAAAGAGGCCTACCAGGTATTTTCCCTGGATAGGAATAGAAAGTATTAAGTATTAAGCCTTAATATGTAAGTGTAGTTGTGATAAAATAGAATCTTCCCCCTTCTCTCAGACAGAACCACTAGGGATGGCGAAAACAGAGTAAAAATCAGAACCAAAAACTGAATATTTTACTGCCCTTATGAATAGTCCTCCTCCCATGCATGTCCTTTTGGCCTTCTGAGTTCAGCTTTTTAATGGTTTACACAGATCAGAGACCAGTTTAGGGTGGGAGTGGTAAAAGATGAAGAGTTCTTTTCTAAAATATTCATGACTTGACAGAATTTTATGAATTCTATACCATCCCTTGACTCTAGCTGACATTTGATAAATATTTAATTAATAATTCTGAAAAGAGCAGGAACTTTACTCCATAAACTCAGAAGTACAAGAAATATCACAGTTTTACTTTGTTTAAATCTAAGTGGGCAACTCTTTTTTTTCCTACATTGAAAATTTGAAGCCTAATTGATACGTATCGTTTTGAGGGCTACCTTTTTGTGTGTGTGTGGTATGACAGACTTTAAAAACATTTTATTTTTAAAGGAAGCACTTTACTGATTTTCATTTAGTTGTTCACATTAGTTGTTTCCCACAACCCTGGGTCTTGAACCCAGGACCTTGGGATGTATGTGGGACTGTTCCCAGGGTGTTATAGATCACAAGGCCACCAGGACATGCCATATTTTGCATTTAAAAACAGTTACATAGACTATCCCATATCCAAAAGTAAGCGTGCCTGATTATCTATACCCTTACCAGTCTGGAAATTATCAATCTTTTCAGATTTGTTAAGCAGATGGACAAATATTCAATTGTTATTATTTTAACTTTCATTTCCGGGTTACTGGCAAGATTGAACAACTTTTTATGTTAATATGTCATCTGTATTTCCTTTGATCTATTGTGTCATTTGTCTTCTTATTGATTTATAAAAACTTTATATAAGTAAAGGTTTTTTTATGTATATTTTTGTGTATATTTGCTGCAAATAATTTCTTTTAATTTAGCACTTTTCTTTTGAGTGCCTGTGGTCGGCCTTCTGTCTCTCAGCTCATAATCCATTGGAGGCTTCAGATGAAAGACCGATAATGATAATACAACTTGACAAAGGAATACACAGAGAACACATTTTGATAAATGCCAGAGGGGCACTTTTAATAACTATACCAGATAAAATTTGTTTTCCCATTAAAAATACTTTTTTGTTTTAATTTAAATACATCTTATCATGAAGTCAGGCAAAATGATGACTACTTTTAGACTTTGCCAGAGCTTGACCCACTCTTAAAATCATTCAGCTTCTACCACTTCTCACCTGTTCCCTCTGAACCTAACACTCCCACATTCCAGGCTTTCTTGGAGTGTTTCCATCTACCCTTCTATATTCAAAGGGATGGTATTCGTTAGTTTGTGATAGAAATTTTGGATAGATCTCTAGTGAGTAACTCTGAGTGTGCACATTAAAGACATTTGAGAAGTCTAGTTTCTTAAAATAGTTCACTGTGCAAAAATAAGTATTTTAGTGTTTAAAAAATGGAGAACCTATTTCCCTGTTGGGAATTCAGTCATTTAACTGATTTAATTGTATTCCTCCTGTTTTAAATAATGTTAATTTGACATTATATCCATATATGTTCATACAACATACATAGTAGTTGGAGGAAATAGAGATATTACACTGGTTAAAACATGTTTGTAATATATCAAATGATGACACATATACTTCAAAGAAAAATAATGCAGCATAAAAAGGAGTGTTAAGGATTAAATTTCCAATACCTGCACATGTGATCTTACTTGGAAACATTCTCTTTGCAGATTATCAAATCACAATGAGGTCAGAAGAGTAGGTCCTAGTCTAAGATGACTACTCTCCTTATAAAAAGGCATTCCCTGGTGGAGTAGCAATTAGGTCTGCCGCCTCTAGCTGGGCATAGTCCACATACATCCCAAGGACCAGGGTTCTCATCCCAGGCTGCGGGGGGAACAACCAAGATAAACAACTAAATGGGGTTAATAAAAATGCTTCTTCCTCCTCTTCCTGCCTGTACTTTCTTTAAAAAAGGGGCAAGGGGTGTGGGTACTAAACACAGAAACAGATACACACACCATGGTAGACTGAAGATGAAGGTGATTAAGGGAGAAGAGCAAAGAGTGCTAGCAAACCACCTGTGAAACTAGGAGCGAGGCCGTACGAACACATCGCCTCTCACATACTTCAGAATGAACTAACTTTGCCAATACCTTGATCTCATATTTCTAGCTTCCAGACCTGTAAGACAGTAAATTTCTATTGTGTTCACCCCCTAGTTTGTGGTTTTTTAGCTATGGAAGTTCTAGAAAACTAACACAGAGAAGGAAAAGAATATTTTAAATGGGGTAATGTGGGAAGCTCATATATGAACAAAGAATGGAATAAAGTCAGGTAGATACCCAGTGGGCAGCACGAACAGGCAGAGGGAAGAGCAAACGCAATGGCCTCTGGTGGGGGCATGGTTGGCAAGTTTAAGGGCCACCAAGATGAGAGTTCCTGAGCAATGGGGGAAAGAGGGAAGAGATAAGATCAAACCTTGTAGGACTCTGTCTACTAGCTGTGATTGGATAATTGGCTTTTTCTCTTGGTAAGATGAGAAGCCATTGGAGGGCTGGAGGCAGAGAAATAATATTGTCATTGTCATAAGTATTCCTTTTTCTGTTAAATAGAAAAGAAGTTCTAGTTTCCTGATTTATGATTTCATATATGCATCTGGATTAGCAGTGACTCTTGGGGTTGCAAGTGACAGATCCAATTCAAACTCTGCTAAGCAAAGGAGGGAACTTATTAGCCCACATAACCAAAAAGTTCATGAATAGTTTAGGCAAAGATACGTATCAACTCACATCATTAATAATCTATTTTCTCTTTTCCTTTCACTTCTGCTTTTCTCTATGTTGACTTCATTTGCAGATAAGTTTTTATTATCATGTGGCAAAAGAATCTCTTACAGCTCTAGACATTCATGCTTTTTGGTACTGGAAATCTCAGGGGAGAGTCTTCTCTCTCCTACTATTCACATAATTCCCCTAAATAATCCTTGATATCTCCAGACTCAGATTGACTGACTTGGGTTAACGTCCGCTTCTGTGGCAAGGGAGCAGATCCACAGGTTAGACATCTAGGTAGATAAAGAGCATTTACTAAAAGAAAGAGTTGTATCAGGGCCACCATTCTCCACAACTTCAGAACTTGAATTCACATTATAGTCTACCTGAATGGGACCTCCTGCAGTGCACATTCCCTGAGAGGTCTTAAGTTGTTGTCCTTGGTTCTGTAACCTAACCAAGGGGGAAGGAAGCTGGGCAAGCAAAACCAGAAGGCGTCCTTACGTACAACTCTACAAAGTTGGTCATTTGTAACTTTAAGAAAGGACTTATTTTTTAAAGACTATTTATGGCAAGGTCTTGTCTAGGCATATGGGTTCCTGGAACAGAATATGACTCATAAAATGCAAACCTACAGTAGATCTAAATATATGTAATTTATTTAAGGAACAGCATCCCATAACCTTAATTGAGAGGCATAAATTTAAAGCCAGCAAATAATTTACCTTTGATAACAGTTGTATAAATGGAGTTATAATTCATAAATGCAATAGTTTTTTCCTTCTGAGAACTTTGTGCATTCACTTATCTCATGACTTTTGATTGGGCCTCTAATACTGATAAGAATTGTGTTAGAAATTGTCAGTATAATAAGAGAATGAAACAAACCTGGCCTGGACTCATGACTGAAATGGATGTTGGACAATGAACATGTAAGCTAATATATACTTAACATTGTGATAACTTCTGAGAAGGAAAAGAACTGGGTTCAATAAGAGAAAATTAACAGGAGGTAAATTTTGATTGGGATCAGAAATTTACCTGAGGTTGTGACATTAAAGCAGAATGTCAAGAGGAAAAGAATAGGAAGGGATAGAAAGAGTATGAGAGGAAGGGAGGGGGAGTATTCCAGGCAGAAGAAATGGCTTGTGCAAAGGCCTTAAAGAGTTTATGAGGCTTGCCCAGGTCCAAAGACATACCCCAGACACCTAACATTTCCATTGTTTGCTATTTCCATAGTATTGCTAATGAACTAAATTATATACATTCCCTTTTCATCATTGCACAGTAGATTGAAATGTTTAGCTTTTTCCCTCCATGATTTACATATATTAATGTGGAATTTATTAAAGAATGATTGTAATTATTTCATGCTGACAATCAGTGTCCCGACAGGAAACAGAAGAGGCAGGTAGAAAAGGCTAATTTGGTGTATATTGTATACAAAGGCACTGCTTTCAAAGGTGTGTGTGTGTGTGAAGGTATCTGGCACTTCTTAATGAGTTAATACCCAGGCCTAACAGGTTGAGAAGAGGTATTTACAGACTTGAGAGAAAAAGATAGGTAATTACATGATAGATTGAAAGAAAGGAAAACTGCCCTTCAGTTAAGGACATAACCAGCTGGAGATGACTTTACTGGAAGGGAATAAGGAAATTAACAACCTGAACCCCTTTTCTTTCTTCCCTCCCTTTGACTTCTTTTAGCCAAAACTAACTAGAAAACAAGTCTTAAGCATCCACCGATGTGATCCATACAGGTCAATCTGCTAGAAAAGAGTAGGATGAAGAGGAAGAACAGTTCTGAACTAAAAGAGCAAACAAATATTTTGTCACAGTTCTCTATTAGCTTTCTACCAAACCCCAGGTATTCAGCAGTCAATCCCACGCAGCTAGATCTATCCTGTTCTTCTTGATCATATTTCACACTTCATTTTAAAACACCAAAACACCAAAAGTTCTTATCTGCAGATTCTTTGGTTACCCTACGAACGAGGCAAATATGGCACTCCTGTGTTCTTAGTGTCAGGGTTACTGGCTGATTTTATTTTACGAGTTACTTTCTTCAGTCATTTGCAGATTTTTTTTTTATACCTAGCCAGTCAACTCCTAAATATGTAGTTTGATAATTCATAAATTCCTGTGTAGTTGGTTGGAGCAGTTTTATGATTAAATGATGAGATCCTTAAAGAAAAACATTTTTGTCACACAGTCATCACCTCCATTGCTCATCTTGATTTTTTAACATAGAAATGTTTAAATGTAAAAAATGTTGTAGAGAATAAGATAATATATACCCACATATCCACTACCCTGATGTAGAAAGTGTTAATATTTTGACATGTTTACTTCAGAATTTTTAAATCAATAAAATAACAGAGTTGAAGTCTTGTCACTTCTCATTAGCACCTATTCATTCATTAACTTTAAGAAAGCTGTATCGAGCAACTACTCACTATACTGAAAAGCCAAGGATAAAAACTAATAAGTATGGACTTGTTATTTTTCCTTAAGGTTCTCCTAATCTAGGAGTGTGTGAGTAGATAAGAAGATACCTGGGAAAAGGGGGAGTGAGCTGGGAAAGAGGGAGTGTACATCTCAGAAGTAGCTATAAAAACACAGTGTGAAGATGCTTATTCAATGCTAAGTATATTGAGCTGATCTTGAAACAATATGATGGTAACCTGATATGGATGCCAAGGAGAAAGAGGAAGAGAAGAAATAAGATGAAGGAAGAAGACAAGGAGAAAAAGAAGAAATGACATCGTAAGTCCTTGGTCTCCTAACCATTTCCTCCTGTAATACAGACAATGGTCAGGAGTTGATGGTCACCAATATGCCATACCCCACCACCCCCGCCCTGCCCCATGTACTTGATTTAAGGTCTCTGATTTAGATAAGGTATTTGTAATTTCTGGAACAATGCTGTAACTCCTTTTTTCTCCCGCTTTGGCATGACACTATCATAGGGAAAACCTGAAATCATCTCTAATATATATCAAACTATTTAAACAATTCTGATTCAAAACAATTGTATCATCCTCCATAGTCATGTGACAACTATGTCAGGTCTTACCATCAATTTTCCTTCTTCATACACAGGATTTTTTCTGTTTATCTTTTTTTTAAAAGGAAAGATACAGGCAGAAATGAATGTAAGGTGAGTAAGCAGGCAGGAAGAAAGAGGAGCCAGAAGTATTTTATGTATTTTTATTGTTGTTCATCTTGGTTGTTTCCCTGCCACCCCACCCCCGACCACGACCCAAGTCACCTTGGGATGTATGGGAACTATGCCTGGCATACACTAAGCCACCAGGGCACACCACACAAATGATTTTTTCCATGAAGAATATGGAACATCTAGCAGTGATAGTCCCAGAATGGGTGATGGTCTATTTGTATCCACAGTGAAGTATTCTGTAAAGCTTGATTATTTGATAAGCAATGGAAACTTTTCAAAATACTCCTTTAAGCTTGAATTTCTTCACATTCCGTCAACTTTATTTATTTATTTATTTTTTTAAGGAAAGGTGCAGGCAGGAGCAAAGGCAAGCAGAGGCAGACAGGCAGAGAGAGAGGAGGAAGAAGCACTTTACTTACTTTACTGGGTTGCTCATCTTGGTTGTTCCTACTGCGTCCCAGGTCTTGAACCTGGGTCCTTGGAATTATGTGGTTGTGCCCAATGTACTAAACGAACTGCTAGGTCACCACATTCTGTCACTTTTAAACTGTGTCTGATTTATAATTCTAATCAGAGATCACAAGCCTATATATAGACCATCCTCATTCAAATTAGGAGGTGTCCCCTGTGAGTTCACGCAGCCCCTGCCTCTCTGTGAACAGAAGAGCTCTCCTTCTTCAAAGAAAGCCATAAAACCTTGCCTCAGGCACATCGGTGCAGAATACAGACTGCACAACCAGGTGCCTTGTTTCTAGTGCCAAAAAAGCTTTCCGAACAATATAGTGAATACCTGCCGTGACTGGGCACTCAGCCAGGCCTGGGAAATTAAAGGAGAAGTAAAACAGAGTCTACCTTTGGAGCCTGGGAAGAGGGCCATGTAAACAGATGACCACAATAAGACCTAGTAAAGTGATCAAAGTGAAATACACACACACCGCTACAAGGATTACAAGTGAAGGAGCCACTCACTCTTTTTGGATGGGGCTGTGGTCCAGGAAAATTCAGAAAAGAAGCACTAGAATTAGGGTTCATAGAATGAGTAGAAGCTCATCAGGTAGGGAAGAGCATTAGGACTTTCAGTAACAATCACAGGCATGAAGGTCTCTTCCTGTACCACCAACCTCAGGAAAACTTCTGTTGTAGCTTTATCACTTTGATCTAAGTCTTAGGTCTCACCATTTTTGCTGGGTTTGTCTTCCTATGCCTCTTTTTGCCTTTGAAGTGATCCAGACAATCTCAGCAGCAGGGCGCCTATAAACTGTGCTCATTTACCAGGACTGTTCCCCTGCATGGCTCTCTTGGGAATCTGCGGAGGCAGTAGGTGGCTGGTCAAAAGCTGTGGATTTGGGATCATGGCCAAATGGACTCATTGAAGATACAGTACACAGGCACATGCCAGGAAAGGGAGCAGCATAATCCCACAGTATTTTGTTTGCCAGATGGAAAGATCTTTAGTGACAAACATTTAATTTGGCTGTAGGTGTGACCTGTGGTTATGCAACAGAATTGTGAATCAGCTTGAATGTAATTTTTCGAGGACCTAGACTTCTTATTTCTGTGGCAGGATCAGTTAGTTTTACCTCAAAAAGGCTGTTCTAAGACCGTAAACTTCACTTCTAACTCTAGCGAACCTTTTCCCTTGTTGGCGTGTGTTACTGGTTGTTAGAAGAATCAGGAGGGAACATGTGCATGATGGCGTAGCTTCACACCAGCCACACTCAGAAAAACAACTCAGTCTAAGTGTCCTTTTGGCAGGAACTCAGAGACGTCTTCTCTGAGTCATCAAGGGAGATCAGTCGTAAGAAAACATCAGACTGATTGTATAGGGTTGGGAGGTTTGGGCAATAAGCTTTGTTTTTCCACTATAGTAGGCACTCTGTCATTGCCATGGTGTTCTGAAATGATGTCCTCTGAACCTGTTTGTGAAGTTCAAAGAGGACTGGAAGCTTCACTGGGCACTGTTCTGCAAAATGACATCAACAAAAACAACAAAAAACCTGCTGACTATGTTTTTACTGATTAGTTCCAAACTAGCTAGCCCAGGTCACACACTCATACACCAGGTTCTCCCTTGATGACCCCTGTGTGGAAATAAAAGGCGGTGGTGAGCTTTGCGGCACAAGTGCTCAGAAATGGCCCGAGAGCCCTCATTGCAACAATCTGATAACTGCAGAAAGCCCTAAGGAGTACCTCCCCGCCCAGTGTTTATAACCCACTGACTGGGGAACAGAAAACCCTGGCCTACATTAGTACCCAGGAAGGAGTTATCAAAAAGAACACGGGACAAACTCAAGAACAATTTGTAAACACAAAAAGAACATTCCTACAAAGTAGGCAGGCAAAGTACACAGTAAGTCAAAGAATAAAGACCGAGGGCAGCCACAGAAAGTTGAGGGATATATTAACCTGTATTTAAGGATTCTCCTAAAGGTAATCACATGCTGATAAATATTATCAGGAAAATACCATACAAGAAAATATTACCAATCACCTCAAAAAACTTAACATTCCTCAGCTCAAGAATGTGAAAAAGATACTTCCATTCTATCAGTTGCTTAAGCCCCTAATCTAGGAAACATGATTTATTTCCTTTTCTTCACTTCTTCTCTCCCACCTCCTATCTCCTATCAATCAATCCACTGGCAAATCAGCCTCCAAATTATATACTGTTCTGTCCTCCTTTTAGCTCCACTACCACCATGCCAATTACAGCTACAGTGATCTCTTGCCCAGACCACCTCAATAGCCCACCAGTTACTGGTTTCTTTCTCTTACCCTCTGGCTCCCTTCCACCTCTGATTTCTGTTTGGGAGAGGTCTTTTTCTTTTTTTTTTTGTTTAAGGTAAGATACTGGCAGGAATAAAGGTGAGCAGAGGTAAGCAAGCACATAGGAAGACAGAGGTGGAATAAGCACTTTATTGATTTTATTTAGTTATTCATATCTTGGCTGTGCTCCAGGACTGGGTCTTGAACCCGGGACCTTGGGATATATATGGCCTGTGCCCTGGGTGTACCAGATTGCTAGGTCACCAGAGAGTGCTGGGGAGAGGTCTTCCTAGGCATAGACAAATGGAAGGAATTAACAAAGAAAGAGTTTCATAGATTGACAACATAAAAAACTTAAGCTTTTTAAATTGTGAATGTCACAAAAAAATACCACATATACATCCCTTAGAAACAGGGAGAGAGAATTTTTAATTTTATTATGTATGTTTCTATATTATTTAATTTATTCAGTGAGTATGTACATCATTTTTTAAAATGACACATAATGAAATATTATAAACAAAAGCAAATGACAAAATTGAAAAATATTTGACACAAATAGAACAAAGACTAAATAGATCATTTGATATCCTTAATAAAAAGTTCCTATAAATCAAAAAGAAAAGCTTCAGAACAGATAAGGAAAAAAATACTTTAAAATAAATGGTCATCTTTTAATCAAAAACCAGGTAAGGATATTAAAATAATTACTAAAAATGAAATAAAAATATGCAGTAAAAAAGTCCTCACTTTTTAATAATCAAATAAATAAAAATTATAAGTGAGATATAACTGTTGCTTAAGAGAGTTGTAAGACTACCAAAAAATTTAATAAATCCAACATTTTCACCTACAGTTTATGGGAGTAATTTCTTTGGTAAGAATTTTGATAGATATATCAAAACATCACAGGCTTTAACTAATGATCTTATATCTAGGAATTTATCATAAATTAATAATCACAGATATAAACAAAGATTCCATCATAATGGTTTACCTAAGAAATATTTTTAAAATAAAAAATTTAATATGATTATATTTATATTCAAATGTAGTAAATATAAGAATTGTATAACGAGAGCAAGTTAAATTGATGGTGTTACATCTATCAATGAGATGAATTATGATGTCATCAAAATGTTTATTAAGTCTCAATAAAATAAAAGTAGCTATTTTTCATAAGGTAGGTTTATATTTTACATAATTCCAATAAAAATCACCTTTGGAATTTTTTAATAGAAAAACTGATCCTACAAAAATAAAAAAAACAAATCCAACAAACTGATCCTGGAAGTCAAATGGAAAATAAATAAGAATAGCCAGGGAAACTCTCATAGAAAAAAAGAGCAATGGGAAGGATTAAGTATTACCAGATACATATAAAAGTATATTTTAAACCCTCAATGTTAAGACATTACTAGTAAGACAAATGGAACAGCATAGTTGTAAAACACATACCCGAGTTTATTCTGTGAAAAAGGAACCATCTTAAATCAAAGACAAAAAGGTGGGTTATTAAATAAATGGTAAGAATACAATCACAAATATAGAAAGAAAAATGCTGGATCCATGTGTTTGTAGTATTTACCTGCTCAAAAAAAGTAAAAATGGAAACAATAGAGATACTATAGAAAAAACAAAATTACTAGATGAAAACAAGACAGAAAAAATTCTTTAAAAAAATGTAAAATGGGAATGGTTTTTCTAAGGACTCAAAATTCAGAAGCCATAAAAGTAAATACTGACAATTTCAATTACGCAAAAATATATTACAAAATTTCTACATGGCAAAATTCCACAAGAAAAGTTCAAACCAAAACAAACTGAGAGAAAGACTAATCTCTAGCACAAAGAGGTAATCTCCCTCCTGTACACAGAACTCCTAGAAATCAATATGGAAGAACTGCAACCTCTAGAAAAGTGAGGAAAGCTTATGAAAAGGCAGTTTATAGGGAGGCTATAAAAGTGATTCTAAAACTAAGAAAAGGTGCTCATTTTCACTCTTTACAGGAAAAATGCAAATTAAAATGTACTAGAATACCACTTTTTAAAAATTTACCTAATTGGCAAAATTACCCAAATTTGATAGCATCCTTTTAGCAAAACTGAGTAGAACAGGGTTCTTTCATAATAAATAGCTGTCGAGATACAAAATGCCACAACCCCCAGGAGAGGAACTTAGTAGTATATAAAAAATATGATATTATATACTTTGATCCCCAAATTTTGCTTCTGGGATTTTATTCACTTGCATGCAAAATGATGTATAAAACTAATAATTTAAGTACTGGTTGTCACAGCAAATGAGTAGGAGAAAAAAAAAAACAATGTTTACCAATAGAAGACTTGGTTAAATCAACTAGTATGTAACTATACATACATACATACATATATTAGTGAAATTCACTATGAATTATATGGAAAGATCTATAAGAGAAATTTTCAGGAAGGAAAAATAAAGTGCAGGATAAAGTGAAAAACACATTATTGTTGATTTAAAAGGTAAGGAGGAGAACAGGTGTGTGGCATGTTCTTGTCCATGGAGGTTTAACCAGCTGTCATCTGGTACAGATCTTCTCAGGCCCTTGTGATACTCAAGATGTCATGTAAAAATCAACAGGCCAGCCTGACTCTTAACACAAGATTTTGGAACTCACTTAACACAGACCATGGGAAAAATAAGAGGCAGAACAATATCTTAGAATAATAGGCATAACTCTTTAAAAAATAGCAATCAAAGGACAATTTTAATTGGGTTAAAGCTTGGGAAGAAATGTTATTATAGTTCATCCACAATTACACAGATGAATCAATGACAGTCAGCATGGAGAGAGTCATCTTGTCAAAGAGGACAAGATGAGCAAATGCCACTGCTAAAGGCCAAGCTAACAAACTGTACTTCTGTAGTCATTTATGTTGTTCATTTTTTAGCTAAGCACTGAGCTGCTTGATTATAACCCTAACTGATTAAAATGTATGTTAAATTCACATATCTTGGTTTTCATACCAATAAATTAGACCAAGCGAACAGCTCCATGTGCTTGTAATTCTTTAGAAAGTCAACTTGAAGATTAGCAAATAACAGATATTTAATAAATGCTAGTTGGTGACAATGTGTTATCCATTACACAACTTAAAAGTTTTTACTTTTTCAACTATTGCCTTTAATTAGAATTCTGCTTTCAGGTTTATATATCCATAGGTTCATAAAACATTTAGTGTGCACGTTATGATTAAAAATGGATTATCTTTCAATGTAGATTGATCTAGAGATAAGGAAATGTGAAATATGAAGGTCTATCTAAGAGATGTGAAACTAAGTACTACTCCTGGTGGAGTACTGGTTAGGTCCACCACCTCCCACCTGAGCACAGTCCACATACATCCCAAGGGTCCTGGTGCACGTTCTAGGGTCGATGTGTGTGGGAACAACCAAATCAAACTAAAAAAGATAATAAAACTAAAAATGTTTCTTCCTCTTCTCTTTTCCTTCTTCCTGGCTCACGTTCATTCCTACTGGCACCTTTACTTTAAAAAAAAAGAAAAAGAAAAAAAGAGAGAGAGAGTGAGAGAGAGGGAGACTGAGGCAGAATCTTAAAAGCAGCAAGAGAAAAATGAATCACATACAAAGGAAACCCCATAAGACTGGATTTCTCAGCAGAAACTTAACAGTTCAAAGTGCTGAAAAAAAAGGACTTCCAACCAAGAATACGCTACACTGTTAATGTTATCACTTAGAATTGAAGGAGCAGTAAAGAGCTTTCAGACAAACATAAGTTAAAGAAATTTATCACTACTAAACCAGCCTTGCAAGAAATGCTCAGAGGATTTCTATAAAATGAAAAGAAACCCCACCTAGAAGGAGCAAGACACCAAAAATATAAAATGGGGACAACAGGAGGAGAGATAAAAAGTGGACTGTTAGAATGAATTTGAGATTAACTTGATTTCAGTTTAAAATACATTACAGCAAAACAATGAGATAGCATCCCATACCTGTGAGAATGGCTGTTACCCAAAAGATTAGAAGCAGCAAGTGTTGGTAAGGATGTGGAGAAAAGGAAACACTTCTTCGCTGTTGGTGGGAGTGTGAATTGGTGCAGTCATTATGGAAAGCAGTATGGAGATTGCTCAAAAAATTAAAAACAGAAATTCCATAAAATCCTATCATCCCACTTCTGGTTATTTACCTGAAAAACAAAAAAACACCGATTTGCAGAGAAATATATGTGTCCCCATGTTTATTGCATTACAATTTACGGTGGCCAGGAGATGACCTTAGTACCCAATGATAGATGAGTGGATAAAGGGCATGTGATACACACGTTATCTATGTACCGGTATTTCTATACACACACACACAAAGGGATACTATTCAGCTATGAAAAAAAAAGATAAAATCCTGCATTTACAGCAATAGAACCTAGAGGAAATTATGTCTAGCGATAGAAGTCAGAAGCAGAGAGATAAACTTTATATGATTTCATTCATATAGAGAAACTAAACAAACTAAATCAAACAAAAATAGACTTTTAGACTATAGGATCAGATTAGTTGTTATCAGAAAGGAAGAGGTCAATTATATGGTGGTGGGTAGAATTGGACTCTTGGTGGTAAGGTTACTTTATTATATACAGATGCTGATTTACAAAGATATACCTTAAATCTATGTAATACTAGGATGTAATGTTCCTTTAAATTAAAAAACAAACAAAAACCCTACATTTAAATTCAATGAGTGAGGAAACCAGTAAGATGTTACAAACAATTCAAAGAAGTGTCAAACATGTAGAGGCAGTCATGAATACTTAAATAAATATACTTGATAAGAAAGACACAGGGACACACCTTGTGGCTCAGGTGGCTGAGACACTGGTGTGAGGACCATATCCAATCTACAAACCTGGGTTCACAATCCAGGGTCGAGAAACCAAAATGAACAAATAACTAAATAAAGCTATTTTTTTCCTCCTCTTCCTTTCTTCTTTAAATACTCTTCCCCCTGTCCCTTCCCTTCTCTTAAAAAAAAAAAAAAAAAAAAAAAAAGATATGAGACTGGCAAAACTGGTCAACATCCATAGAATAATAATCAACAGAGATGCAATGGTCATGCTTTGCATATTTATGGATAAGAACCATGTACATTGTCATCAATACAATTTACAAAATTGTAAAATAGCTCAAAGACAATGAAAGGCACAAAGACCTTATACAATCAGATTACTTGGACAGTGTCTAGTTTTCCACTGAGATATCCAATAATCTTTTTGGTCCTTTGAAAAAGTCTTTCCTAATGTTTCCCTTATGTAGCTGACTGTGTGTTGAGTGTTACTTGTGGGTTAAACATTGCCCCGAGTGCCTTAAATGTACTACTTGTAGTAATTATGTATAATTACTACAAGAACTTTTGAGTGAGATTCTATTATTATTTATATTTTATCAGTGAGGCATCTGAGGAACAAGAAAAGGTAAGTTTCTCACCCAAGGTTACAAAGATAATAGGTAGTGGAGCCAGGATCTGAATTCAGGTAGTTCTGTACCAGCTATGCTGTCAAGGAGGTGATTATGTGAAGGAAAACAAATTGACAGGACCCCATCAGTTCAATTAAATATAGAAGAGGGAAGAGGGAAGGATGATTCCAAAATGTTTCCCTGGTTGACTGTGAAAAGGAGGGACATTATCTAGATAAATAAAGAGATCAAGAAGAGAGAGTAATTTGATTTGGCTTTTATATTTGCAGACTTTGAATTAATGGCAGGAGATCCAGATAGAAAAGTCTAGTTGGGCAGGAGATCAGAATTGAAGATGTAGATGAGTGACTTTTTTTTTTTTTTTTTTTAACGAAGCAGGTTTAAATTGTGAAGTGAAAACTTTAGTGTGTGTCTGTCAGGCTCAGGAACCGAAGTCCAGAAGAAAGAGAGGATGCTATGGAGGACTGAAGACAGAGTTCTTAGGTTCACATAACAAGGTATTCTCCCCTGGGTATAAAGTGAAACATTAGAGTCAAAATTGCAAATGACGAGGGCTGAGGCTGAAAGGCAGAGGTCATGTGATGGAGACGTTTTATGGAACACAGTGAAAGTTGTCAAGCAGTGGCAGGGGACCGTGGGCGCGGGGGTGTGGGTGTCATGATTAGATGTGCATTTTGGAGAGAAAAAGTCTGATGGCGGCACGGGTATTTGGGGCAAATATGGAGGCAGGAGATGTCACTGAAATTCACATGTAGGCAGTTGGACTGAATCAGGTCAGGTTGGGGCAACTAGACCCAACTCTAATATTTGAGGGACTGAGGATAAGGGTACCAGCGGAGGTTCCATATCATCTGAGTAAATCTTTAAAAGTTATATAAATCAAGCCAAATCAAGTGTCAAAATACACTTCATCCTCCTGCCTCGATAAATACACTTTTATAAGGACCTGGAAGGGAGGGGGAGAAGCGGCGAATCCGGCGGAACGGGCCGGATTTAGGTGGGGCTTTCCTGGAACGCACCCCGCCACCGGCACGGCGGCCCAGATGCAAAGCCCTACAGCGACACCTAGCTCCTCTGCGAGCCGCGTCTGACTTGCGGGAGGACGGCGCGGCGGGGACGTGAGGGCGTGGCCGGGACGTGAGGGCGTGGCCACGCGCCGACGTCGAGGGGTTGGAGGGCACGGGACGTCGATGTCATGGCGCCCTCCACACTGGGCTCGGCCTGGGGTCCCCTACGTCTTGGCGTCTTCGGCCTACGCCGCCGGGGACCGCCACGGGGCTTGTGGGCCCGGGTGCGGCCGCCCCCGGGGTCGGCGGGGTCCGGGCGGAACGTGGCAGCGGGCAGCGGATCAGGCATCTCCAGCACTGACCGCTACTGCATGGAGTTGCTGCGGTGAGCGAGCCCGGCCAACCTGCCGCATGGGGGTCAAGGAGCCCCCGAAGGGTCCCGGGTGGACGCGGAGGGAGTAGAGGCCTGCCTTGGAGAACCGATCAGCGCCTTCCTCGCCTTGCTCTGCTTGCGGCTATGCTGGCTCTGGGAGCGAATGTGTGTGGGTGGAGTGAGGCAACAGGAATTTTCAAACCAGTCACAATATTGTGGCAAAAGGCTTTGCCCACGCTTGTCTTATTGCCTGAACTTTAATTTTGACCTAATGAAAAGTTTTTGCGTGCATCTCTTTAAAATTTGCACGACTGGTCATTAAATTTAATTATAACAACTGAGTTCCTCCTGTGTGTCAGGCGCTGTGCAAAGTAGTTTTTTACAAGTTTATTTAATCCTCTTTGACACACTTGTGACAGACAAATGTAGACCTGCAGTTTAGGATTATGAGGCTTAAAGCATTTAGTTCAACGCATGGCCCAAAGCGAGGGCACAGAGCAAGGGCACAGTGAGTACAACATAAACTATGATCTCATTTAATGGAAGAGGAAACGGAGGTTTAGAGAGATCAGAAAATTCACTTGACATTCAGTAGAATATCCTGATGTAAAAAGGGATTTGATGACGTTTGTTAACCCTAGGAAAGACCTAGCTGGTGGAGTCGTTAATCATTTGTGGAGTCTAGTTGGGAGTACATCAAGTCACTTGGCACATCTGGGTTAGGGCCTGCCTTGGAATTCAGGCCTAATTGCAGGAACCTGTGGCTTAGCTCCCACTGCAATTCTGCTTTATGATTTGTGCCATGAAGTCTCAGAGTACCTGGTTTCAAGGACTTCTGAGGAGTGCTAGAATAGTTTAAGTACTTTGGATTTTACTGGGCTACTAAATCTAATCTTTGAATGTAATTTTAGCATAACGTAGTATAGCAACATTTTCATGAATGTGCTTCATTTTAAATTATTTTTTAATAGTATTCCTCCCTCACTTTATGCATCACTTATAGGATAAAACAAGATGACAGTAGTGGAAATCAGGGAACTAAATATTGTGAAAGTCAAACCTGCTGAAAGGTTATGTTTATTTTTATATGTACTAGCCCCCTTCATCCAAGGGGGGAATACTTTCCAAGACTCCCAGTGGGTGACTGAAACAGCAGTTTCTTTTTCCTATGCATCATATATGATACAGTTTGATTTACAAGGTTGTTCCTTTGTGACTCAGGAGGCTGAGACCACCTAAAGTCCAAGAACCTGAGTTCAGGATCCAGGCCCAGGTTGGGAAACCAAAATAAACAACTAAATAAATAGGTTCCTTCCTTCTCTTCTTTCCTTAAATTTTTCTTCCTCCATTCCCTTAAAAAAAAGTTTATAAGTTAGGTACAGTAAGAGGTTAAAAGTAATAACCAGATAAAATTATAACAATATACTATAATAAAAGTTATGAATATGGTCTCATAAAATCTTATTGTATGTAATAATTCTGGACTGTGGTTGATCAGGAGTAACTGAAACCTGTGGAAATCGAAACTTCAGATAGGAGGCACTACTGTATCTTAAAGTTGTCTTCTACTGATGATAAAAAATTTAAGTTACCCAATTTTATATCACCTGTATGCATTTGTCCTTACTTTTTCTTTGAGAGCAGTAGTGTCTTAATTTTTCTATCCAGATTATGAATAATCACTCTTACTAATTTATGCATTCTTCCAGGAATACTCTGAGACTATCACATGGCAGTTTTTCTCAATATATGTATTTACAAATGTCCAAATACTTAATCTGTCCATGATGGTATTTGTGTGGAGTAGAGGCCATTGATTCTTGTGATGTATTAAAAAACAAACAAAACAAAAATGTATATTTTGCAGGCAGATCTGATCTGAATTTATTATTCCAGTTCTGTCACATGGAAAAATTACTTCAAGATTCAGCTATTTCCTTATTTATAAATGTCTACTCTTTATATCCTAGTTGTGAGAATCAAAAGCCATAATCTATATGAAAATGCTGGCTCATAGCAAATTCTCAATAAGTGAATTTGAAATAAAAGGAAATTTGAAAGGAAAATTAGAACTTCCTTCTAGCTTCTGTCTCTTCATCTTTGTAAGATTTTACCTCTGAAAGTATTTGTGCAGGGGTTGTATTAAATATCTGATACAAGAGCTTCAAGTATCAAAGAGTTACCAGGTACCTGGGAAAATGTCAAATCTAATTTGCATAGTGTTTACGATTTGCTTCTGAGGATTCCTGCTTCAGGCTGTGAGATTAGCACTTCAGCAAGGAAGAGAGTGGGTGTTCAGTGGTGTTGTCTGAAAGAACACCTGTTCTCCCTCCCCCTCTAACCTTCCAGGGGCGCACTTCTTTGTACCTTAGTGCTTCCGCCACAGCAGTCCTGACACCAGATGGGCTTACTACTCATATATCCGCCTCTTCCTAAAAGACTGAATCTTTACCTGTCTTCAGTGCCCTGCACAGTGCCTGGACCATAGACAGCACTTACTAAATGTTAGAATTAGCAAATGAAAGGTTATTGGCTCTGTTGTGGACTAAAGCCATCCTAGTATATGCCATTTCGCACTATCTGGAGCAGATCCTATGTTAACAACATAGGGTATCTTTATATACACACAGCCCAATGATCAGTTTCTAACAATGATCCTGAATGGTTCAATCAGTATATCCTATTTAATGTAAAGAAGTGATGATATTGTTTAGGAAATTTTCCAGCACCCCTCCCCATCATACCCCCAAAAGAGAAAAAGTAGGGAAAACTCTTAGCTGTGTAGAATATTTTGTTTCCCAAAGGCTGTTACTTTTCTATTATATCTATTTCATTTCCACATAAGAAAGTTGAAGAATTGCACTTACTATTTTTGGAGATAAAAAACAGGTAAATTATCAAGCCTCATTTTGCAAATTAGTAAATAGACATGGCTGATACTATTTCTGACAATAGTTGAGTGATCAAAATTAAGAGTATAGTTTTGATTCCTAGTCAGTGTTTTCTTACTGTCTCATGTTAAGTTTCAATTGTTTTAAATCCCTTTGAAATTCAGAAACTTTCTAGAAAAATAAAAAGATATTTGCATCTGTCTACATATTTTAAGAGTATAAACAGTAGGCTTGCTTTGTTCCCACTGTCCGTTTTGTAGCTGAAACTGCTTATGCTGAGATTTTAGTAGTGCTGTTTTGAAATGGCATGGTTACTATTGATGAGCTCTTGTTTATGTGGAAGTTGGGGGAAGAGTGTGAAGGAAGTGTCAAGAAAATTTCTCTGTTAGGCACAAACAAAATGTGAATAGTCTAGATTTCAGAACTTAAACTCCATGGAATTAGATTGGACTCATTTTATATTAAATATTGTTTTATAGGAAATGTTAGAAGGTTTTAACATAAAATTAGAAAATTTTAGCATATTAAAATGAAAGTAGCCTTGTCGGTAGACAGTCTGTGAAGTCATCCTTCCTAGAATGAATAGAGTAAGGACTATATTTTTTAACTTTTTATTTTGAGATAATTTAAAGCTTACATGAAAATTACAGAACTAGGTACACAGCCCCAATATACTTTCACCCAAACTCTCATTGTTAATATTCTGAACCATTGAGAATATGATGTAGACATGATGCTCCCCTTCATATTTTGGTGTGTATTTCCTAATACATAAGGATTTTCTTTATCCTAGTACAGCCATCAAAATCCAGATATTAAAATTGACCATGGTACCATCTAATTCACAGATTCCATCCAAGTTTTGCTCATTATTCTTTCATAGATTCCGGGGTCATGTGCTACATGTTGGTTTGTCTTATTCCTTCCATTTTCTTCAAGCTCAAACAGTTACTCAGTTTTTCCTTAGCTTTCATGAACTTGACTTTTTTTTTAAAGACAATTGGCCAGTTACTTTATAGAATCACTCTGGATTAATTTAATGTTTCTTCATGATTTGTACATGTTGGGTTGAATTATTACAGAAGTGATTCTTACTACAGAAGCTTCTTACAAAGCTATTCTTTTTCAGTTACATTTTAGGAAGCAAATGAAGCTGATTTATTCTATTATTGTGATAGTAATTTGGTGGAGAAGGTGTCTTTTTTCTCCCTGCAAATTTAATTAAGCATGTTAGGTAATGTTTATTTTGTGAGTAAACATGTTAATATATAAATACCCTATTTACATCAGTATATTTAACATTTTCAGATATGTATTGGTAATTTTTGCCTGAATCAATTATTACTGATTGTTATCAAATGATTTCTTCTAAGATTTCATCATATCTTCTAGATTTATCAGTTGGCATTGTACTGGTTATCAGGATTTTCTTTTTATTCATTAATTTATATTGTTATAGGTACATAAAATCCTGTTACAGTCTGTTACTATCATTTCTTTCATTGCTCAAATTGTTCCAGAGTTGACCAGTGAGAACTCTTTCAAGCCAATTCCTTTGTCCTTTTGACAAGCCCCTTCATTTTTTAACATTAGTTTTTTCTCAGAAAGATGTTTTGGGCTCACCTTGTCCTTCCCCTGACCTATCCCTAGATTTATCAGTCTTCCAGGGAGCCCTGTTTTTTTTTTTTTCCAGTGGAGAATGGTATTTAGAAACCAAGTTTTAGCTGTTCAGTGTACTGACTGATACTGGGGGCAAAGGGAATATTGCTTCTAGGCTCTCTCTGCAGATACTGTTGGGAAACTTCAGTGAGTTCTCACTTGATGTCATGGATAGGTCCTTGGAAACTTTAAACAAAATGACTAAGGAAACCACATCCTTTAGTAACATCTTTCCTTCAACATTGGCCAGGATGTTTTTTCGTTTTTTTTTGTTTTCTTATCAAGGTTATAACAAAAAGGTATTGAATAAAACACTGTCATTTCAGAACTTGCTCATGTGGCCTGCAAACATGTCCCCCCACCCACACATCATATTTTCTGTCTTATCTCTGTTTTATCTATGTATGAAAAGCCATGAGTTCATACATACCAATACTTGCAGGAACTGTTTTCTTAACTTGATTTTTTTATTTCCGCAGCTCAGTTGAATTCTTACTAAAACTAAAGTGATTCTGAAACAAAATACTGAGTACTTAGTCAAAATAAATTAGGTGTGCCGTGGTGGCCTAGTGATTAAGTCTGCTGCCTCTGCTCTGGCACAGTCCACAGGTACCTGGGTTTTCATCCCTGGGCAGGGGGAATAGCCAAGATCAACAACTAAATAAAATAAATAAAAGTGTTTCTTCCTCCTGTCTCTTCCTGACTTCCTGCATACTCCCCTTCATTCCAAGCTGCTCCTTTCCTTTTAAAAAAATTAAGATTAAGTATTTATTTTAACTGTTTTAGGATTAGGGGACAGTTAGATTTTCTTTTTCTTTTTTTGGTAATTGCAGAGAAACAGGTATAAAATCTTAAGAAATTTGGACCTATTTTGAATTGAATTTTGGTCCTATTTTGAACCTGTTTTTGAAAGTAAAAATGAACCATCTTCTTTTGCTTATTTGTTTTAGGAAACGAGACTATGAAGGTTTTTTGTGTTCCCTGCTGCTCCCTGCAGAATCCAGAAACTCAGCTTTTGCACTGAGGGCCTTCAATGTGGAGCTGGCGCAGGCTGGTATTAAAATACCTTAACACATTATTTGCAGAAACGGAAATATAATTATTTAATTAAAAATTATTGTAATTTATATGTTAATTGTGTTTAAGGTCTCTGCTGGTGATTTCTTTGTCCTGTGAACTATCTAGGCTTGACAATTCAATTCCAAAAATAAAGTTGCTAATGGACTTAATATTTCTGAAAATATTCTGGAATTTTAAATTGCTTTTTCTAAGGATACTATAAAACTACGCAGTTAGCGTTGTGCATTTGTTAGCCGAAGAGGTTAATCATAGTATTACTGCTTATCCTCTCTAACAATTGCATAATTCACATTTCTATAGCAAATTTTCAAAGTGCTTTTTAAATTAAGGTTTTAGCTTTAATGTGAAATGAGGACTGGAAGCAGTTACAGCAAATCCATACCTTAGAGCTTACCAACTTACTTTTGTGTAAGAATTGTAAGGAAAGAGGTGATTCTTTTTCTTGGAGTGGGAATAACCGGTATTGGTATAGTATACGCTGAATGGAGTGTGTAAATGAGGGGATTGCAGTTAAGTGGCCTTGATCTCAGTAAATTAAATGGAGAGGTCAGATACTGGGAGTGAGGGAGCAGGGGAGGATTTAGAGTCTTGAAGAGAGGTGTGTTTTGGCACAGCTCTCTGCTAAATATGAGAGAAGTAGACTCAACAAATAAAAGGTGTGCGTATGGACTGAGCACCACCGAGATTAGACACTGAATCTGCAGAGCCTAATAGAATGTGGCTATCCTTCCTTGGGATATTTCTAGAAGTCATCCTTTTTCAAGTATAAACCATACGTAAGTCGATCACAACTTAGCAATAAAAAACGCCCTGTCGTGGTCTTCCATTATAACCTTAAATGATTAAAATTTCTTTTTTAGTAAATAAATCCTTCTTAAGTTTCTCCCTGAATTCTGTCACTTTGTAGGAGTTTCTTGCTACTTATTTACATGCATGGTCTTGTTGGTTTACTCAGTCACCAAATGTTGATAGTCTAAAATGTGCTAGACACTGTTTTAGGTCCTGGGGTCTAGCATTGAGTAAAACAGATAAAACCCCTTCACTCAAGGAACAAATAAACAAGTACTGTGTAATGTATCAGATGGAGACAAGTAGAACGGAAACAAATTAAGGGGAATAGGGAAGACTGGATATAGCAGGAGTTTCTAGTTTATATAGGCCTTCTCAGGAATATTCTCTCTGAGGTGGTGGCTTTTGAGCCAAGAGTAAACAAGGCAAGAGAGTTTGAGAGGTGAAGTGTGTTTTAGGCAGAAGGAACAGTAAGTGCAAAGTCTCTGCGTGTAAGTGTGCCTGGTATGTGAAAGGGGAGGGCGTGAGAGCCTGAGAGATTAGGTTAGACATCTGGACCAGAAAGGTAAGGTCCTAAACAACATTGTAGTTGCTTTAGCTTTTACTCTAAGATGGGAAACCGTGGATACTTTTGGGTAGAGAAGGATGTCATCTCTTGGTTATGTTTGGAAAGAATCCTGTTGAGATACTGAGAATAGATCAGATGCCATAGATACTGAGCTTGAAACATTGTTAAGAGACCACGCCGGCACCAAGACCGTTAGCATTTTTTTTCCATTATTTCCATATTTTGGAAATAATTTCATACACAGAGAAATAAGAATAGTACAAAGAATATCCATATACCCTTTCGTTAACATTTGGCACATTTGGCTTAAATTTTGTCTCTATCTATACACACACAGATTTTTCTTTTTATCAGTCACTTAGTAACTTGACCACACCATGGCCCGTTTCCCTGAGCATGCATTTCGTAAGAATAGAAATATTCTCTTATATAACTATAGTACAGTTTTCAATTTGTGTAAATTTAGCAGAGATATAGTATTTTTATTTGATCTGCCATCTGGCTTCAGTTTTTGTCAAATGACCGAGTGTTTTCTTTCATGGCATCTTTTCCCTTATGTACCAGATTCAATCTAGGATCATGCATTCAGTTTCATTTTCATGTCCCTTTAACTTCCTTTAATCTGCAGCAGTCTCAATCTTTGTCTTTTACAATAACATTGACTTTTTTAAAAAAACAATACTGTTTCTTTAAAAAAAAATAGAATGCTTCTCATTCCGGGTTTTATTTTTTTCTTGATTATATTAAAGTTGCGCTTTCCTGGTCTAAAACTACCTAAGCAGTGTAGGTCCTTCTTAGGGAATCATGAGGAGGCATGAACTATCCATCCTCCTCTCAGTGGTTATATTAATTTTTGTCACCCCTCAAGATGGTGATATTTGGTCTGTGATACCAATAAGCAGTCAATGAGGAGACATTTTGAGACCATGGTCCTCATCAAAATTTACTTCCCAGATTCAGCATGCATTGCTGATTCTTGCCTGAACCTACGAGCCGGTTCTTAATCACTAGTGAGGAAGGGAGACTGTCTCATAATCTTTGCAAAATGGACTTAGTTTAATTGTACAAGCAAAAGTACTTTACTTGAGTGTACATACAGTAAAATTCACTGTTTGTGGTGTAATTCTATAGGTTTTGAAAAATGCAGTGATTTATTCACCACCAGTCACAATTCCATCAACCCCAGATATTCCTTTGTAGTCAATACTTCTCCCCCCATTCC
This sequence comes from Solenodon paradoxus, assembly GCA_004363575.1. NCBI lineage: Eukaryota > Metazoa > Chordata > Mammalia > Eulipotyphla > Solenodontidae > Solenodon > Solenodon paradoxus. The sequence continues at coordinate 374,349 of RJWH01000945.1, forward strand.
TTTTACATATCCTTATGGTTCCTGTATAAGAACTTTGAGTAGGGGAATGGGGGGATAAACTACTACCTTTTTGAGCCTTGATTTTTGTATTTGTAAAAGGAGTCTATTGGTACTGGTAATAACCCAGTGAGTTGGTGGTGAGGATTGTGATAAGGTCATCTTTGGGGTCATACCTAGCATAGGCCTTGACCCTTTGTAGACCTAAAATAAACATTAGTTCCTTCCCTGCTTCTTTTAAAGAACCCCTGCTTTTATTTCCTAGGTTTATCTTTAGACTTTAAAATATTTTTACCATCACTAACATTGTAAGGATTGTCTTTTTACTTGCTTTAAAATACTTTTTTATTATGGAACATATATAGAATTAGACTATATGATATAATAATATATAATATATTATCTATCTATATCTATATATATATATAATATAATATATAATCCCTCTGTACCTCATTACCCAACTCCAGTTGTTACTTAAGGCCAATCTTGTTTAATCATCCTATTTCCACCTCCTATTATTTCGAAGTAAGTCTCAGGTTAATTTTTCCATCTATAAATATTTCAGTATGTTCCTCTAAAGGATAACTTCCTTGGCATGGTGGAGTGGCATTTTGGTCAGCTGCCCTCACTTGGCACAGTTCACATATATCCCAAGGACCCAGGTTCACGTCCCAGGGCCGGGGAGGAGACAATCAAATTGAGCAACTAAATAAATAAAGTGCTTCTTCCTCATCGCTCATTCTGTACTCATCTTAATTCCTGCCTGCACCTTTCCTTTAAAAAAAAAAAAAAGACTTTAAAAAGAGCCTATAATATCATTATCATACATCAGAAATTTAGCAATAATTCCGTAATATCGTGAAATATACAGTGTTCAGATTTCCTAGTTGTCTCTTGCAACTAGTTGATCTATCCCTTACATTTCTTTTAATCTAACTCTTCCCTTATGTCTTGCAATTTATTTCAAGAAGAATCTCTCAATTTTGAAGGCAGACCTTGAAAATATTTTTGAATAGGCATCAAATAAATTCCAGCTTTTACTTAGGGAACTAATATCAACAACAATTTAACTGATCTATAAATTTAAGGGAAAATTTAAATAAATGTGTAGAATTAAACTTAGTTTTTGACTGAATTTTGTGATTATGCAGTCTGAAATATTGATGTTTGAGATTGTAAAGAGTATATTTGTTGAAGTGTTTGAACACTTTCCACAGATAAAGGACTCCATTTCTGAGAAAACAATTGGGCTGATGCGAATGCAGTTTTGGAAAAAAACTGTGGAGGATATATACTGTGACAACCCACCACATCAGCCTGTGGCCACTGAGCTGTGGAAGGTAAGGAAACAAAAAATTGCAACTTTTGATTTGTAAGAATATTACTTGAGCAGGTTTTTTGATGCATACAGCTTGAATAGTGGTGATGTGGACTCTGTCCCGAAAATATTCTTGGGCTTATGTGATGTTTAGGCCTATGTTAATGTTGACAGAAGAGTTTAAAATCATCTTCTAATCATTTGCACAGATGTATTTCTTAAAGAAAAAAGGGGAATCTGGCTGCTATGTAATTTATTTTCCACACATTTGCTTAAATCCTACACATTTTGAAGCAATAGCAGATAAATTGTGCGTCCTGCTTGCCCAGCAGTTCCTGTTTTCAGGACTCTGGTTCACTCTGGGCTGTAGAAAACACATGTTGATTTTTGTGAGGGGAGACTTGCTCGTACCATTGTCCAGACAAATCTAAACTACCTTGTCTAGTTTGATAGAACTGCCTATTCATTGATGAATTTTAGTTATTAGGGAATGGACACGTATGGGCTAGAGTGTCATTTGTATGCCTAGGTTTATGTGATAAATGATTTTACATTAAAGTATCTGTGAGAATCCTTCATCCATGAACAGCCATGCTCTGTTTAGAAATATACCAAACTCTGAATAGAGTGGGCCTATTGTAGTATGACGAGTGCCAACAGTTTCTGTGACAGGAGGCACTGACAGACCTCACAGTGGCACACCTCTTCTCAGGTCTGCGCCCAGCAGAGGCAGGCCCCATTTCCAGGCCCCAGAATGACTTCACAGAGCCTCAGGATGGAAAGCCAGCACCCTCACACCAGGGACTGAGAAGAAAAAGTGCATGTGAAGCTGTGAGTATTAGATTAGTTGTTAACTCTATTCATCCCACTTCAAGAACCTCAGCTTAGGTGACAACTTAGAGAAAATTTCTCTAAAATCCAGAGACTGTTATTTTACACACACCTGACTGCAGGAGATGCCTTTCACACAAATTTTTCTTACTTTGACTCCTCTTAAAATAAAATACCAGAAGACATTTCTAAATTATAGTGTTTACATGTGTGCCAATTTATCCAATTTTAATAACTGCTGACGTTTTGATGATTAATGCTGGCCAGCTTTCAGATGTGACTGGTATTCAAGGGTGCTGTGTATGTTTGAAAGAAGCAGGTAATGTTCTGTTGCAGCGTGGGCTTATGTATGATTAGCCAGTGTGATTTCCATTGGTTCTTTGAAAAGCGTCAGATTCTTTAGAGGATTAGATAGGGAAACGGTGACAATGTTTGTTCCATAGAACCCTTTTCTGCTGTACTGTTCCATTGGTCTTTTTAGGGTACAAAGTAGATATAATTTCATATGAATGTCTACATTTCTTAATGTTAATATTTGTTGCAGTTTGAATTTGTGTTCACAGCCAAGGTTTTTATTTTCTCTGTCTTCTATTTCCAAAGTTGTTGATTCTTGATTCAGCAAGTTTTCAGCTTGTTTTAAATGTTTATTTATTTTATCTTGATTTCGTATTTCCTTCAAAATCAGATAGAAGAACTGTATTTTGTAGTCAAGTAACTGCAGCCATTAAGAGTTTCAGCCTTTAGGAAATAGGAGTCTGACTTTTCAGTGATTACATTTTATTGAGTACTCCATGTGCCAGCAAGCATGCTTAATGGTGTAGCTACGAAGATCACACAGCCCACCCTCCTCAGACACAGACAGAAGAAAAGGAAAGCAAGACTGCAATGACTTAGGAGTCTGGACTGATTCCTGGGACATCACTACTATGATGTTAGTAGTACTGAGCTTTAACAGCCCTTTTAGCTTCTGAAAGGTTCCTGCTAAAGTGGACTCTTTTCTCCACACTTGCTTATTCCCTTTGCCATATAAATGTGCATTAATGAGTGTGCCATGCTTCACATTTTAGTATCAATGACATTTTAGGTTCTTGGTTGAAATATAGGATATTCCTAAGACTTTGCATTTTATTGTCATTTTTATCATAGTTAGTATTGACTTGGCAAGAAAACATTGTTTATAAAACTCATTTGGAAAAAATGTTCAAACTTTCAGAAAGCTTGCAAAAAAATTAAAATAGTATAAAGAACACCTATATTTTTTACCCATATTTACCTATTGTTAACATTTTTTCCTATTGTTAATCATCTATGCATACTTAGATGTGTCTGCTCTCTTACTCTCACGTTTTTTTTCACACTCATACTTTTATTCCTGGATCATTTGTGTGTAAGATACATATATACACATATATATGTGTGTGTGTATATATAAATGTATCATATGTATCTCGTGTGTGTGTATATCTCATAGCCTCTCACCCCTAAATACTTATGTATATTCTTAAGAATATTCTCTATATAAACCAGAACAGTTACTGACTTTAGTATATTTAACTTCAATGTATTGCTTTAATCTAATTTCTCATTTAAATTCGAATTTTGTCAATTGACCCCAAAATATCTACTGTAGTATTTTTTTTCCCTTCAGTACAGGATCTAGTCCAGGCTGGGGTCAGGTATTTAGTTTTCATGTCTCAGTAATCTACTTTAATCTGGAATATTTCCATAGCTTCTCTTTGTCTCTGACATTTTTGAGGAGACTAACTCCCAGTTTTCTTTGTATGTATAAAATATTCCTCGTTTTGGATTTGTCTGATGTTTTCTCACTATTAGATTTAGATTATGTATTCTTAGTCAGAATACTGGATAGGTGATATGTCCTTCTCAAGGTGTCACATCTGGATGTACACTTGTTCATCTGTCCTTTATTAACATTAATTTTCATCACTCAGTCAAGACATTGCCTGTTTTTTCCACTGTATAATTACAACTCCCTTGCACTTAGTTAAGTTTACTAAAATGTAAATATCCTACTCCTTATTGGTTTTCCCTTAAACTTAGTATTTCTTTTTTTAAAAGAAAAGATTTAGGCAGGAATGACGGTAGGAAGACAGGAAGAGAAAGGAGGAAGAAGCATTTTTATTTTATTTCCATTTTGTTGTTCACTGGTTGTTTCTCCTAGGCCCAGGACTTGAACGCAGGAGTATGGCTGGCACCCACAGTTGTCGTAACCACTATTCCATTGGGCTGTGCCTAAACTTGTAGCATTTATTGATGGTTCTTGTCTCATTCAATTTTTACTACTTACGGTGACAAAATGATAATTTCCCGCTCTAGCACCCTCTCCTACATTTACCAGTTGGCACTTGGCATTCTATAAACAGGCGCTCTTACTCTTTTACATTTTTTTTACTGGTTTATTAATTACTGGTATATAGATTCATGAATTTCTATTTTTTCCAGTAGTTTATAGTTCTCTACTATACTTAATTATTTTGGTATGAACATTGCACCAGGTTTGGACATTGGGAGCACCTTCGCATTGGCTCCTGTATTCTTCTAATAGGCCCACTCCCCAACATTTTCTTTTCTTTTTTAGTGCTTTCTATTTGCTGGCACAATACCATTTTCTGAGGTCACCTGGAATCTCTCTTACCCCTGATTTGGAGCCATCCATTTCTCTAGAGTCCTGTTTTCTTTAGGGGGATTGGTATTAGAGAACAAAATCTGGGGAGTAGTGAGCTCTTCCCTATTTGACTGTCCTTACTTGCTAGCACTCTACCCTGCAGGTTATTTCTTATTAAGAATTTTAGTTACTCTTTTCTCTTTTGGAGAATTAATTGTTTTCATTAAATGGGAATTTTATCCCATGGTAAAAAAGTTTGTGTGTAATAAATAAATGTAGGAGTCAGGGTATGTACACAACAGAGAAACTTGATATTTAATTCATGTGTTGTTTTTCTTCTGCTTTGAAAGTGGAATCGTTAACTTACTAATAGTACAAGAAAAAAGACAGGTTAGAGAAGTTTTAGGTATATTACAATTGCTTGGAAATGTTGTGAAATGTTTTGTAGGCACTTTTTCTTCTTATCTGATTATTTGTTTAACACTGCTATCTAATGATGAATTTTTGCAGATGTTTCCATACTTAATTTTGTACTTGGTTTATTTTATTCAGGTTTACAGAAGTCTTTTCTAGTGCTTTCTAAAAACTGACCACACTCTTGTTTTTTAGGCTGTCAAAAGACATAATCTGACTAAAAGATGGCTTATGAAAATCATTGATGAAAGAGTAAGTTGAAATTGCTCAGAATTGAGTTTTTTCTTCCTTTTCAATCCTTAAACTAATTCTTCAGAGAGGAAATGTCTTAATATATGTATCAGTAATTTGGAGGAAGGAACTTTTAGAGGACGACTTCATTTTATCTAGTCTCTATTATTGCATGCCACCCACTCCAGTTCTTTACCCCCACATATTGATACAAATAGGCAGACAGGCACCCAGACAGAGGTGGGCATATTCACACCCACGTCTACTATTTTGAGTTTTTTTAATGGAAGATTTCAGACTTACTCAAAAATAGAATAGTGTAATATACTTTCACTTTTCTGACATCCAGATTTAATAGTTATGAAAAGAGGAGGAAGAAACATTTTCTTTTGTTTTATTTAGTTGTTCATCCTGGCTCTTTCCCCTTACCCCAGGTCAAGAACCCTGGTCCTTAGGATATATATGGACTACATCAACCAGAGGCAACAGACTCATCCACTAGCTACCAGGGTGTGCCCCCAATACATTATTTTACAGTAAATCCCAGATATGTAATTTGATCTATAAATATATATGTATCTTGGAAAGATAAAAATTTTAAAAGCATTCCACAGTACAATTACTATACTTTAAAAGTTGTGACTAATTCCTTAGTATCGTCAAAACTTGATAGTCATGTACATATTTTCAGGTACACTCATTACTTGGATCTCTGTCCACATAACAGAGGGTAAAAGGAAAGTCTGTGATTCCAGTGAATAGAATCTTATATTAAGTTCTTAAAACTGAATTCAAGTTCAGCTGTACTTGCAAATTTATCTATGACCTGGCTTAACTTGTATAATTTTTCTGTTACATTGTTGCCTAGATATCCTCATTGGCTTAATTTTTATCACATACTATTATCATGAATATATATGTTTACTTAGCTTATTTGAATATTAATAATGATAGACTTTAATCTTAACAATACTAGCAAAAATGAGATAATGAATTCATTTAAAAAAATTGTTCAGTTGGCCTTAGAGTGAGTTAACACTAAGAAAATCTATTTTTCAGATGTCTTTCTGTTTTTATGAAATAGAAAATTAGAGAACTCAAGACAGATAATATTTGTTTAGTGGCATTTATAGGTAGTTATATTTAAAAGTAAAGAATTAGGATCAATCTTTCTGCTCTATAGATTCAATGTAATCTCTATAAAACTTCCAGCTGCCTCTTTTGCAGAAATTATCACGCTGATCCTAAATTCACATGGAAAAGAATTCATATGACTCATATGAAATCAAATTGTATGGACACAGAATAACCAAGCATTCTTGAAAAAGAAGAACAAAGTTCTTAGGACTTAGTATTTCTTGATTTTGAGACTTAACTACAAAGTTACAGTTACCAAACTCAATTTTAAAACGGGCAAGAGATTTGAGTAAACATTTCTCCAAGGAAGATATGCAAATGAGTAGCAAGCATCTAAAAAGATACTCAGCATTTTTTATTGAAGAAATGCAAATCAAAAGCACAACAATAATCCATCTAAATAGGATGACTGTAATAAAAGAGACAAATAATAAATTAGTATTGGTGAAGATGTGAAGAAAGTAAACCTTCTTACATTGCTGATGGAAATGTAAAATGTTGCAGCCACTCTGGAAAAATAGAACAGAGTTACCATAAAACCTAGAAATTTCACTTCTAGGTTTATGCCCAAGAAAAATGAAAACATATTCTCACAAAACTTGTACACAATGTTTATAGCAGCATTACTCATTATAGTCCCAAAATGGGTAACAATTCATAGTCTGACAATGAAGGAATAAATAAAATACACTAATAGAACACTGTAATTTCTTCAACTAGAAAGAATAAGACTCTGATTCTCTAACATTGATAAAGCTTGAAAACATGCTTGAAAAACGCCAGAATAAAAAGCCGTATTTTGTATCTCATTTTTATAAAATGTTCAGAACAGAAAAATCCAGAAATGTCCTTTAGTCCTTTAGTCGTTTGCCAGGGTGGTGCCGGCATGGGGAATGGGAATCGACTGCTTCAGAGATACGGGTTTCTTTTTGAGATGATGAAAACATTCTGGAATTAGCTAGTGGTGATAGTTTCACAGCTTTGTGAACTTATTAAAAACCTCTGAATTGTATACTGTAAAAGGATAAATTTTATGGTATGTGAATTATATCTCACTTTTAAAAATATGAAGGATCTGGACATCTAGACAAAAAAATATTTTATTCTTTATGTATTTTTCCTCTGATCTTCACTGATGCCAGTTTCTCCTGATTAAAATAAAAAGGAAGGGGTGGAGGATAACACTATCTTGGCAATGAAGTCTTCATAGATGTATTATTACAGAAATGAGAGATGTTCTTGTGCTAAGATTTATGTTTTTCTGTTTTTTTTTTTTTTTTTTTTTTTATTAATAGTGTTTAGGTAATCAGTCTTGCTACTTTGTTGATCCTGGGTTTTTTGGGGGTGAGCAGGTGGGGGCTGGTTATGAGTGCTCTTTCTTTTTTCTAGGTATTTCTTTCTTATTAAGAACGTGGGCTTAGGCAAAATGAGTTTGATTCCTAGCTGCATCATTTATTAGCTTTGTGGCCTTAGGCATGTTAATTAATGTATTTGTAAGTCAGTCTCTTCGAGCAAAAATGTGACAAAGGATAAATTTCCCATCTTTAGGGACAGGGTTGTTAGGATTAAGAGGATAATGTTTAAAATACTGAAGAGCTCTGTTAATTCAATTTCTCATGATACCTTGAACTTCAGAAGGAGTTACAAATTAAGCTAACCCCATCTCCATGGTGATTTGTGTACATTAAGATTGTTCCTGAAGTATTATTTTGAAGGTTGATTTAAATTCTGTTTTAATCTTATTGTATACTAAACAATTTATATGAAATGTTTTTATTCTTTAGGAAAAATGCCTTTTTTATATAATATTGATAATTCAAACTTTATTTGCATTTTGTTTGACTGTAGGAAAAAAATTTAGATGATAAAGCATATCGTAATATCCAGGAATTGGAAAATTATGCCGAAAATACACAGAGCTCTCTTCTTTATTTAACACTAGAAATATTGGGTAAGTTGTTTTTTTTAAAAATTTTATACTTCTCTTTTTATCATCTGTCAGGTAATACTCTTGCATAGGCTGACTGTCTAACCAGTTTAACACTGAACTTTTTCTCTGAACCATCTGTAAAAAGAATAGCATTTTTTCTTTTTTTTCAAAAAACAAGTGGGGGAATAAATACATAGCTTTCTTTAGAAAGATACAGACTAATTAAAATACTCAGTCTCATAAAAATACTTTGACTACCTACCTCATGGGAATGCTATAATTAATAATCTGGTGATTGCAGATGACTTCGCTTTTTATAATACTATCACCTATACCTTAGAAGGCTGGTGGCCAGAATTCCTATGGGTTTGTTTTTTTTTGTTTTTTTTTTTTTCAAAAGGTAGAAAAGAGAAAACTGCATTTGTAAAAGCTTTGGAGATTTTTCCTTTTCTTTCCTTGTTGCTTTTTTAAGCAAACTAAATTAGATAATACTTTTCCACCTCTGACTTTCTAAGTTGGTGAGTCCTTATTGTAATGAGAAAATTATTTGGGACCAGGACAAAACCACCCATTTGAAAAAGGTAATATATCTTTCTGCCACTCTGAAAGAATCACACAAGTCCCTGTTGAGTTTCCCAGGCCTGTTGGCCTGCACACTTGGTAGCATGTCTGCCAACAATGAAAAGGGAGCAGAGAGCAGAATGTCTGTTAAGCATATACTTACAATGAGATTATATAGAAATTGCACCAAGGAATAGAAATGGAAGACTTGTAAAATCTTGGCAAGATAGCTGATTAAAATTCCAAAGGTGTTCTGGGTATGCTGTAGTCTGAAGAAAACTCTTTTATTTAAAAGTTGAAGTTTAGAAACCTGTTGATTCTAAATGGACAACTTGTCTTTGTGCCCAGTTTTGCACTCATAAAACCTGTTTTTCAGATGTAAAGCACAGGATAAACTCCTACTGTTGTGTATTTAGGTGATTTCTCTATGCTGTTCCTGATGATTTGTTATACATTTTAGAGAAAAGAGCAGACTTGTTTCCTTTCTGACATCATAGGTATAAAGGATCTTCATGCAGATCATGCAGCAAGTCACATTGGAAAAGCGCAAGGCATTGTCACTTGCTTGAGAGCAACCCCGTATCATAGCAGCAGAAGGAGGGTGTTCCTCCCCATGGATGTCTGTTTGCTGGTGAGGCCATTTATGTAATGTCTAGTGATTTACTCAGGACTGCAAGGAGGGAAGGTATCTGTTGATTTGCTGCTTATTCTATTCAAGTAACTGCTTCGAAATGAATTTTTGGCTCCAGGGTTACAAACTTAGATTATCATCAGTTAGGCATTTCGGGTATCTGGTTGAGCTAGGACTCAGGAGATTCAGAAAACCTCACTTAATGTAGCTTCCTTTACTGCCTTCTTTTTTTTTTTTTTTTTTTCTTAAGGAAATGTTCAGGCAGGAGTAAAGGCAAGCAGAGACAGGCAGTCAGGAAGAGAAAGGAAGAAGACGCATTTTTAATTTATTTTGTTTAGTTGCTCACCCTGGTTGTCCGCCCTGGCCCGAGATGTGAACTTGGAGTCTTGGGATGTATGTGGAACGCACGCAGTCACCACTCCAGCAGGGCACACTGGCTTTCCTCCCTTCTGAGCACTTGCAGTAATGATTTCTAGTGTTCACTTTAGCCCGCTCTTTATTTTAAGGGAGAATATTTAATAGTCATTAAAAATATCATTTATGAAAATTTGTTTTCTACGAGATTCATTATTGTTTGTTCTTTCCCATTTATATGTTTATTGCCTATGTATAACTGTCATTAATTGTTCTCTTGTTGCATGTTCTTCCAGGTGGGTGTGTATGTTTGTATTTCTCTACACAGACACGTACACACATGTACACATATATATTTTATTAAACAAGCATTGTAAAGTACATACTGTTCTTTCACCTGTTTTCTTGAGCTATTTTAAGTATGCTTTGAGATTCCTGACAAGTGTATATTTGCCCACACAGCATGGTGTGGCACAGGAAGATTTTCTACGGAAGAACCAAGGTAAAAATGTGAGAGATGTGATATATGACATTGCCAGCCAGGCACACTTGCACCTAAAGCATGTAAGTAGCCTCTTTTTCACCAAATCATGTAAGAAACTTTCATTTCTCAATGTGGCTGTTCAAGGACATAGTATTCCCTACTTGGCAGTTTTATTCTCTGCTACTGAATTTGCAGTAGATTTATCTCAGGGACTAATGTTAACTTTCTCCATTAAAAAAAGTCCCTTTCTCCCTCTCAGCTGATGAACACACCCTTTGCTAGTATGTTCAGCCTGAGCTTTCTTAGCTAGACTCCTCTGCTCGACCCACTCACTTTCTGTGTCTCTCACGGGGCCAGGGTATCTCTGTGCCTCATCGAGGTCAATGCTTCTCCCACCTTTTCCAGAACTTGTATCCTCAGCAGTCTCCAGCTGGTGCTTTCAGGCAGCTTTCTGATAATTTTCCCCTTTTATCTTTTGGTTGGTTGCTGCTGCCTTCTGAAGTTAGAAGCAGCGCATAGACTTTGTTTCTTATTTTTCTCTCTCAATCCCTTTTGAACAAGCAGTCACCTTTCATTATTCCCTCCAGGCCTGCATCACCCTCATACCGTTCATCAGGCTGTAATTTGACTTCCGTGTCCCACTCTAATAATATTCATGGGTAATAATCTTACTGTCATGCCTGCTGGCCATTTAAAACTCTCGTTCATATTAACTCTTCTGGCTCTTTGACAACTTTGACCTTTTTTTCTCCTTGCAACTTTCTAATATTTTCTTCTCTTGATTCTCTGACTCACCTCCTGAATTGGTTCCTGATTTCTCCTGTATTTCATGTAGGTGTTTTTTTAGAGTTAGTTCTTGTCTCTTCTCAAACTTTAATTTATCTTCTTTTGACTTACCCCCTCTTGCTTGAAACTGTCCTTCATCTCAATGATGCCATTCCTTCTCCATTTCCTTGAGGCCTTCCTTCATTTCAGTGACTCCTAAGAATTTGTGGAAACTTTTTGTTTTCTTGATTTCCATGATGCTGTTTTTTTCTGGTTCTGCTTGTGAACCATTTTTTAAAACTTTAAAGGATCCCAAAGATTTGATCATTTTATCTGTGTACCTCAGGGCCTTCGTACTTGTAGTTTTTCTCCTTGGAAGACTCTCTCCAACTCTCCATGCGTCTGTAGTGAGTGCTTAAGTTCCATTTCTCAGACAGATCTTTCCTGATCATCTTACCTAAAATAATGTCCTCTTTTTCCATTACCCTTAGTCTCCTTACCCAGCTTAGCAATCATTAGCTTACATAGTAAAAGTTATTTAATTGTTTAATGTCTGGTTCTATGCTGTATTCTTCAACATTTAAAGTGTCAGGCGCTTAGTAAATATTCGTGGAATATTAGGTATGTAATCTGCTTGTAAACTTTTTGTGGGTCAAGACTCTTATCTTAATATATATTCTTGTGGATTTCTTGAAAAATCTTGCACAATTCTCTGCCATGACAGAAGTATAGATAAAATACATGGAATGGTAGAGGAGAAAGTTTTTAAAAGTAACAGAGTTTTGGGTTAAATCTGTGAACACTACGTAATCATAGAAACAGGAAAACCCTGGATCTGTGTCGGAACATTAGTAGTTCTGGCTGATACACATTTAAGGCACCTGAGAAGTACAGATTCCCAGGCTCCCCTCCCTGAAGATTGTTACAGTAAGTTGAGATGCGGCCAGAATTTAAGTTTCCAAATGATTTGTTAGGTGATGTATGATCCTGGAAAATAAGTTGGTTGTTGTCATTGTCATCATCATCATCATTATCAAGTAAAGCAGTGACATTAATTGTGCATATTAGAACATCACCAGCAGTGTGTGATGAAAGAGTTCGAGGGTTAGGAGTTCACTTATGAGGCCTATTTAGGAGAGAGGCTACGTGTTTGCATGTTGTCTATGAATGTACACGTATGTACACACATAGAAGTAGAATCAGCTAGACTTGGATAACTTTGGATTGTGGTAGGATCAGGAAGAGGGAGGGTTAAAAGCTGTAGACTGAGTGTAAATGTGATGGTGCCTTTCAGAGACTACAGCTTTAAAAACAGCAGTGATATGCTAGATGCTAATTAATAGACTTTGAAATAGTTGCTGGACATGATCGAATTGAAAGGAATTAGAGGGCATTTAGGGAGAGAGGGGCTATTGAAGAATGTAGATTGTGACATTGAAAGGTGACAACTGGACATGGAGATTTGGTAGTCATAGATGTAGATGGCTCATGGTAAAGCTTTAAGTTTGAATGGTGTTGTGCCTGGAGAATCTAGACAAGAGGACCAAGGGCAGAACCTGAGACCACCTCCATTTCTCAGTATGAGGTGAAAGGGTTATTAGGAAGGAGAAGGAAAAAATGATCAAAGAAGTAGGAGAACTGAAAGTTAGTCTGTTGGAGACCAAGGGAGGAGAAAATTCTAAGAAAAGGAAATATTAAAGTTTTATGTGCTGCTGAGAGATTGAGTTGTGTGATTAGTAAATTGTAGGTGATCTTGAAGAGAGCAATTTTAGTAGACAGCTGATAAAACCAGAGTGTAGTGGAGGCAAGTGGTGGTAGTACCTGACAATACAAACGAAGACCTGGAGATAAGAAGGGACTGGGTGGACTAGGGCCTCCTAGCCCAGAGCAGTCAGGAGTTAGGTTGGATAGGTGAGGTTAGAGTTAAGATATGGAGGCCTTGGCACGATGAATAGTTGAGACTTGATCCATCAGGAAGTTAAGTTAAAGAAAGTAAAAATAAAACGGTGACTTAAATCCGTGAATTTGGTTGACTGTGTGAACTGAAAGATTGGAGAACACAGAGGCAGGAAGATCACTTAGGAGGATCTCATGTTCATCTAAATGGGAGACAATGACCATCTAAGCTAGGGAGGTGCTGGGACTTGTTTACTCATTACCATGGAGCTAGAGGGTCAAAGTTATTATAAGCTGTCATAATGTGGGAAAATGGGAAAAAGCTGATCTGTAAGAAAGAATGGAATTATTTTTTTAAAGGAAAAGTGCAGGCAGGAATGAAAGCGAGCAGAGGCAGGCAGGCAGGAAGAGGGAGGCGGGAGAAGTATTTTATTTATTTTATTTAGTTAGACATCCTTTTTGTTCCTCCTGGCTCTAGGTCACAAACCTGGGTCTTTGGGATGTATGTGGATCACACTTGGCTCGAGGTAGTGGACTTGCCTAGACCCCCAGAGTGTGCCAAGAATGGAATTCTTAATATAGCTCTTTTTCCTGAGACCTCCAGGCTTAGGAATTAATCCTAGCTGGCAGGAGATAAGAACTATTCTCTTTCTTTTTAAGAGGCCTTAGTCATGGCGTTAAGCTGTTGGTGTGACTTTGTGTTCACTTTCAGAGGGAGAGTGTTTATTTCCAGAAATATTTGTATTTCAAACCAGTTTCCGTTTTCTTCCTTTTCAGGCTAGGTCCTTCCACAAAAGTGTTCCTGTGAAAGCATTTCCTGCTTTTCTTCAGACAGTAAGTAAATTAACAGATGGCAGTATAATTAATGGAGCAGATGTGGATGTTCTCTCTATTTTATGAAGTTACCAGTGTGGTTCTTTAGTTTGGAGTTTTTCTGTTTGTCTGCCTCCCTTATGGTGGGTCTTAGTGGCATTCTGCTTGTGGTGATGATCGTGCCTGTATTTGCCACAGGCAGAGAGTGGTGTCACTTGTAGTGCCAGTGACTGGCACTGCAGCCAGACTATATCTGTACTTGTGTTGTCACTTACTGGCCAGGGGACCTTACCTTCCTTAATCACTGTTCCTCAGTTTAGTCTTAGGTAAAATGGGAGTCACAGGAGAAACTACCCTGCAGGATTATTAGGCTACTGCTAGCTATATAGGTATCAGTTATTTTTCTGTTAACTTTTCTTCATAGTGATCTCATGATAGCACTGGTTCCTGAACTGTGGTTCACAGAACCATGCTGGATTGGATGTATTGGAAAAACCTGGGAAGCTTTTTAAAAAATACACATTCCTGGGGTTTATCTTACTAAATAAAGCTCAGAACTGAAAAAGGGGTGTCTAGGAGAATCTGAGCACAAAAAATTCCCCAGGTTGCATGTCCTGGTGGCTCAGCAGCTAAGGCCACTGGACTTAGTCCACAGGCATTCCAAGGACCCAAGTTCAAGACCTGGGGCTTGGGGATCAACCAAGATGAACAACTAAATTAAACAAATAATGTTTGTGGGTTTTTTTTTATTTTTTCATTTTTTTCATTTTTTTTAGGTTCTCCGGGTGATTCTGATGGGTAGCCAGGTTCAGGAACCATTGTTGTAAATTACATTAAAAAAATGAGAACAGCTATCAATTACTTAGTCCTTATGGGACAGTTAGACCATCTCATATGTTACTTCTCGTCATACTTGGCAAGGTTTACTTCATTTTATAGATAGAAACTAAAGTTTAAAGATTTGTGATCTTTGAAATTTGAAAACTTAGGCATTTTCTACAGCGCTAAACACATCCTACCATTTCCCCTGAAATATATTTAAAGATTCATTTCTACCCTTTCATGTCTTCTATCCTAGGTCTCACATCTGAATATTCAAAATCACTTTGTTTCTTTACTGCTTATTATAAAAGTAATATTTAAAAAAATCCATATGAGATGATGCAAAAGAAGAAATTAGAATCCTCTCACAATTCCATCCTTTCCAGACAAAGATAATATCTGTTCACCTTTCTGGATTTTTAATTTTCACATGGTGACATATATTTTTTTTATGTAAATGTGATAGCAAACATCTCTTTTCAATACATATTATTCCCTATCACCATTTTTAATGGTTATTTACCTGTAGTTTTGTTTTAATGGTTACTTGGTGATGTGCCATTGTCTGTTTAATTTACTGTTTAAGTCAGCTCCATGAAGGTTAAGGACTTTGTTTCATTCACTTCTGTAAGAAGCGTTCTCAACTGGTCATCTGTTAGAATCACTTGGGGAGCTTTTTGAAAAGCCAAAGCAATGTTGGACTCCTGAAACAATCTAGTCAGAGTACCTAAGCTGAATTCAGGTGCTGATGCTTTTCAAAAGCATGTTGCTTGATTTTGTTTTAATCTTAGAAGACATCTTTTTAAAAATGGATGTCCTCTGGCCTCTCTTACTCTCTCTCACACACAGTCTAAATTCTAAGATTTACATGTTCTACACAGTCCATTCATTTTACTACTTCATTGTGTGGACAATTTATCTTTTTTTTTTTCCTGTCAGAAATTTCTGGGCTGCTTTCAGGTTTTTTGCTAATGTAATAAAGTAGCTATGTATATTCATGTGCATATCTCCTATTGTACATGCAGGTTTTTAAAAAGTAGACACTGAATTTGTGTGTACATTCATATGTTTATAAGTCTATAGAAAGAAATGTGTAGGAGAAAATGCAATCCTGTATGTTTTTTCTTTTGCCCACGTGTGTATAGTAAAGACTGCGAGTGTCATTGCTGGACCAGACAGTTGTCCTTTAGAACTCTAGGGGGAGCTGTGTACAAGGGCTGAGAGAGGAGGGGGGCCTCAGAATTGTGCAGCTAAGTGATTCTCTGTTTAATAAAAAAAATCATTAAAATAAAAACATTGTCAATTAATAAAAATAACTGAAAACCCAAAAATAGAGTATTATCGATTATCAATATTTTCTGTTCGGTCCTAGTATGTCAACTTTTGTGTGATGGGAGAGGCATGGTGTGGCTTTCACAGGGACTCCGAGGATTGTTCTCCCTAGTTGCAAATCACTGTTTTGTGAGAACATGGTGACCCAGTAAACATTTTCACAAAACAGTTTTTTTAAACAAACAATGTGAGCTCCCTCCTGTGGCACGAAGCGTGGGGCAAAGGGTGAGGGGTCATTTTCCTTGACTGAAATATCCCTTGTGTCTTCCACAGAATCTAAGACTTGGCAAATAATTTCTCTAATCTTTTACATTTTGACCAGAACTCTACAACTTATTATCACAAGAGGCCTGATGTTTCTGGTACTAGCTCCATGACATTGTTTTACTGGGTGTAATGGAAATTTCTTAGATGATGTTTTTATTTTCATGCTCTCAAAAAAATCTCATTTAAATTCTTAGTATGTACACGATAAACCTAGGAAAACTTAAAATAACCTTAACACTTATAATTTTTCCTTAGTTTTTTTAAAAGCCTTTATCATTTTATGGTCCAGTGACCACTATTCTCTTTTTCCAGGTTGCTCTAGAGGACTATTTAAGGAAAATTCAGCAAGTGGATTTTGATGTATTCCACCCATCTTTACAGCAGAAGAATGCATTACTTCCATTATCTTTGTATATTCAATCATGGAGAAAAAGATATTAAAATAATTTTATGACACTGATTTTAATTTGTTTATTAGTTTTACAGAAAGTGTTCGACTTAGGGTTCTTGTTTACAAACAACAGGAACTGACTCTACGTAAAGAGAAGAATTTATTGGCTGGGTGAGAGTAACTCAGAATTGACGAGAAGTTGCTATCGGACAGGACATTGCCTGATTCTCTCACAGGCACTGCCATGGTCACCACAGCCCAGACCCTGTCTACAATGCCATCCCTGTGAAGTCGCAGCCCCAGGAGTGGGAATCAAGTCGGCTGTGCTTAGACTGTAGGCCAGGCTTCAGCCACCAGAGGGCAGGAAGAGGGAATGTCTGCCCACCTCACCACTGAGAGTGGGGCCCCTGGGCTCAGGTTGTGCTGGCTTTGCGTGCTGAGCAGCCAAAGTCAGATGTCCAGTACAGCTGGGAAATGTGTGTGTTTATTTGGGGTCACTGAGAGTAACGGTAAAAGCAGTCTATCTGAGATTCCCAGTGATAAACTCTGAGGTATATACTTTCATCATTGTTCTCATTTGATCTTTAAGATCCTATGAAGTAGGAATTTGTTTCATAATTAACATTTTGTAAATTATAGAATCTACACTAATTGCAAAAACCAAAATCGTTCGCATTGCTGACAGTTGTCAGATCTGGACTCTGAATGAATCTCTTGATTCCCAAGACCTGGATTATGCCAATTTCCTTTTCCTTTTTGGTGATTTTGCCTCCTGCCCACTCATCCCTCATGTGTGCCTCTATCCTGTCTCTCTTAAGCCTTTAGTTTCAGTTATGAATTCGTACCTGCTTAAAATATTTCATTTTTGCAAATAAAACTCAGCTGCTTGAGAATGAATGCATTGTTTTATTCACTTGGGATTCCCCCGGTACCTAGAATGCCGTCTGATTTACAACGAGTAAAAGTTAGGTGTATAATTGAGTAAATGTGCAATGTGGTTACATATGTGAGTATACTCTTAAGTTGTACTGTTGCTGAAAGAATATCCGCTTGCTTAATTTTCTAGCTTTAGAGAGCCTTTTAGTTTATCTGCAAAAGGCAAGTACAAGGAAATGGAACACATTTCCTCTTTAGATTGCATGACCTGGGGTTGAAGAATTCATTAGAGATACTCTTTGTTAGTAAGCATTGTCTGGATCTTCCCAGGTTACATTTGGCAGCAAATTAGCTGCTAAGCATCTTGGTTCTTGTCTAAGACTCTTAAGAAGGGTTTACCCTGGATACTTGCAATAAAGCTGAGGTTACCAATAGGAAATGGGAAATGGGGGCGGAGCCCACTGGGTAATGGTGAAAAACACTTTGTGATCTGGTGGAGGACAGGGACATATATCTGAGGAATGAGGAAGATGAACATACAGGGAACCTATGCATATCTTTATTTTAATGTGTAAGATCAAAGTTACTGCAATTGAAAAATAAAAGATTTACTTAGCAACTTTCAGATACATTATTATCGACTGTAAAAAGGCTTAAACACTAAACTGGATTACTGAATACTGGCTCAGAAGCCAATTTATTATTATGTAAATAATTTCAAAATGCTTTCTAAACAGTTTTAAATGTGAAGCTTAAAGATGTGAATGAACTGAAGTTTTCCAGTCCCCTAGAGATTAAAATTGGGTTTTATTCAGTGATATTTACTGTACAATTTTCTGGCATGAAAGATAGTCCCTTAGATGGTGCCAACATTCTTTTCATTTTTAAAATCTTCTTTATTAGAATATTTAAAGGAGATACATTTTCACACCATTTACAGTATATTTTGATTCTGAATAGATGGACAGCAACAAATAACAAATATTAAGTATAAGTTACAGATGATTCTCAATATAAGAAAAGTTACATATTGTTATAAAATAAATTTTGGGTAGTTCCCAATTAACTAGTAATATTCTTTCTCTTTTAAATGTTTCCATTGATGAAATTAAGTTACTCTTGAGAAATAGAAGATCAGCTAACACTGAGCATGAACTTGGACAGGTGATGGACTCACATTAATCTTCATAGAGAAGTAGGTCTTTATCTTCAAATGATAAAACTGCCTCAGAGGTGCTAAGTTCAAGGTCACAAGCCGTTAGAATAAGAGCTTGATGCCAAATCTATATTACCGCAATGCTAAAGCCCACAAACCTATGCTTTTTGATTTTTGATGTTTTTTTTTCTTGAGATTGTAAAACAGCAAAGTTTAAAAGCTCAAGGGCACAACTTTTTTTTTTCAGAAATAGGCATTACTGCATACATTTCAAGTTTAAAATAGTTAAAAAAAATACCATGACTATTACATTTCTAAATACAAATTAGGTGAGAGAAATAATTAATTGAAATAGTTAATCAAGTTCTGGTCACTGGGTGTATTTGGTGTGGGGAACAGCACCACCTTTGAGGTCAAAGGCTTCCGGAGGAAGAGACAGGTAAGATGTCTGCAAGGTTGGGGAGGAGCTGGGGTTTGGGGAAGGAGGTCCTCGCAGAGGGAGCAGTAGGAACGAAGGCTTCAAGGCAAAATGGATGGTCTATGTCAAGACTGTTTTTTTGGCTTTAACTTAAGAAGAAAGAACAGAATGTAATGTCCAGAGTTCTTAGCAAAGTTTGAATAAAAATGGTCACATTCACTGGTTTACCAAAACATTTTTAATTAAATTCAAAGACTTGGGAGTTAATATTTTTGCCTAGTTCGGCAAGTCCCAAGGTGCCCTTGGATTTGTTTCAGCTCATGTAAGTAGGACTTTTCTAAAGATGCTCGCTTAATTGATTAAATTGTAAATATTAAGCTGATGGCCACTGAAAACTTGAACTTTTGTAAAAACCACTGTTTGTGCCTGTAAGGAGGCTGGGAGGCATGGGAATGATACTGGAAGTGGGTTGAAAGGTAGGAAAGGATTTAGGAGAGTGGTTGTGAGAATACATTAAATAAATTGAACACTTCACTTGTTTTTTCCTATAATGGACATTTATTTTCTTGGATAACTGCAAAGTTATTTCATAGAAATTAGGATTGTTCGAATGAAAAAGATGGTAGTAGGCAAAGAAAGTGACTACATTTATGGATCAGTGGATAGATATAGACATGTTATTTTTTCCATCTATCACTATATGCCTGTTTAAAAAATGTGTTCAACAGCGAAAAGGAATATATTTGGCACAATAAATTATTAAATATGTGGCATTCTGTAGTATAAGATGAATAAGGAAATTTTAGAAGTTTATATAGCAGTGAAGCACTTCTTTTATGAGCGTGAGCAGGTGTGGCTTGGTGGTTTAGTGGTTAAGCCTACTGCCTCTTACTGGTACAGCCATTGTACTTCCCAAGGACCTGGGTATGGGGTGGGGGGAACAGCCAGGATAAACAACTAAATAAAATACATGCTTCTTCCTTCTCTGTCTCCCTGACTACTCACCTTCATTCCTGCCTGCACCTTTGAAAAAAAGGTGTGTGATCCAGTTATCCCACTTCTGGATATTTACTGGAAAAATATGAAAGCCATAAGTTAAAGATACACACACACACACCCCTCCATGTTTATTGCAGATTATTTTCAGTGACCAAGAGCTGGAAGCCACTTAGGACTCAATTGACAGAGGTGTGGCTACACAATGGAATACTACTCAGCTATAAAAAATGATGAAATCCTGCCATTTTGTCTATAAGACAAAATTAGTGGTTACCAGAAGGAAAGGAGGAGAGAGGTGGATAATTTGGGTAGAAGGGGTCGATTATACGGTGAAGGACAGAACTGGACTATTAGTGGTGAATTTAATGTAGTACATATAGATGTTCATTAATAAGGATCCACACATCTCAAATCTGTAATGTTATAATGCATTATGATTTCAATTAAAAAACAAAAACAAAAAAATAGGAACTACTCACCTGGTTGTATCTTTCATCTCAAAATCCCTAGCCTGTCTACCTTGTCATGGTTTATGTACAATAGCCAGGCTTTCCCCCATTCTTCCCATTAACTCCATCTACTCCACCTTCATGGAAGCAGAAGTTAAGCGGTAATTTTAAAAGGAAAGGTGCATGCAGGAATGAAGTCAGTAGCAGGTAGGAAGAGAGAGGAGGAAGAAGCCCTTTATTTTTCACTTAACTAATTCCACACTGGTTGTGGAATTGTACAGATACCTACTTACCACTAGTATGGCAATTTCCCTGTGATGGTAGGAGTCTAATAATAGTCAGAGACTAAGTGAATCCTCATTTATTGATGAGAAAACTAAGAGAATAAATAGTTTTTCCTAAGTCGCCCATCTAGTAATGGGAAGAACTAGGATTTGAACTTGGACATTCTGATGGCAAAGCCCAAGCTCTCAAAAGCACCCAAGGAGCACTCATGAAATTCAAAGCCCCTTTTGTTCTGCTAGGACAAAGGGTGACTGAGGGAGCCTCCACTTCAGACAGTGACAAAATAACAACATAACACTTTGCTACTGAATTAACAATGTCCTTGCATTCTAAAAGCAAATTCTTAATGCTGTCATCTCTCTTTCTTTCTATTGACTGCCAGACTTCCTGCCTAGTGTCCTAATTACACTTTAATTCCTGTGAAAATAGGTTTCCACACCAATTTCTCTCCTGCCACTGTTTTTTTTTTTTTTTTTAGCTCAGAGACCAATTGTAACAGTATTCCCCCAAATTTCATCTTTTTAAACATTTCTGCAGTGTTTCTTAATTTGTTCACCACTTCTCAAACTTCTCCAGCTCTTGACTTTCATGATCCTTCACTTTCTTCATTTCCCTCCACCCCACTGACTGCCTGTCTTACCTATCTACTCCCATCCTTCAAATGGCAGAATTTCTCAGGACTCTTCCTATTCATTATCCACGCTCTCATTCTCAGACAACTTATCTAAGCTCAACAAGGCTGGTGACTATATTCTTGATTCATTCATCCATCCATGCAATATTCATTTATTAAGCACCAGCTGTGTGCTAGGCACTGTTCTGTAGCAGGGAAACAAGCTAAAGAACAGGGCTAGTCTCATGAAGGTTGTTTTATGACGGGAGATACACAGAGTAAATAAACAGCAATAACAAATTGCTTCATTATGGGGCCAGAAGTAAGCTTTTCAGTAGCATTAATCAAACTCTTGTAGGCATAATCTCAAATATCTATTAGATTCTAAAATGATTGTGGATAGGAGTTGTATTATTTCCACAAAACTAATGTTACCACTTCTTATTTATTTTTATGACGATTTATTTTATAGATGTGTTTTCACATGATTAGTGATTTTAAAGGAACTGTTGAGTTATTGCATATTATCTTTTTCTAAGAACTTTATTTACAAATCCCTCAAAGCAGTTGAAAATGTGCTGGACGCCGCACAGGGACTTTGAAACCTGTCCAGCTACATACCAACTGCACAGTCCAGAGCAAATTACTTAATCTTTCTGTATTCTTTCTCTTATTCTTGTCTTCTGGAGCTTCTTAACTCATGAAGCTCATACTCCGACAAGGACTCAACGCAAGACAGGCGCTTTGCGGGGAACATTACGTCCTAAGAAGAGAAACTCTTCCTTTTTATTTTTTGAGAGGTAGTGCCTGTAGGACATGAATGTGATCTGGAACCAGGTGACTTGGGTTCATGACTCTTCTACCTCCTAGTATTTGACCCTTATCAAATGATCTAACTGCTCTGTGCCTTCTTTTTTTTTTTCAAGGCGAGGTTCAGGCTGGAATGAAGGTCGAGTAGGCAGGCAGGAAGAGAGAGGAGGAAGAAGCATGTCTATTTTATTTGTATTTCATTGTTCACACTAGTTGCTTGAGCCTTATTTTTATCTACAGAATGGAGCCATGATCGTGCTTACTCCCTAGACCTGTCATGAAGATCCAATACATTAATACCTGTAAAGTGCTTAGGATGGTGCCTGGCACTTGTCAGAGCTCCAGGAGTGCTTGCTATTTTAGTCTATTTATATACACACTTCTGTTACTTTCAGAGAAAACTGGGTCACTAATTTCTCTCAACTTCAGAGAATGAACTTCTAAAGATGAGTGGTGAGTTTATCACCACTTTGGATTATGAAAAAAAAAAAGACATAAATGAAACAATACAAAAAATATAAAAATCTATTAATTCAGAAGCTATATTTAAAATAGGCTAGATGGCAGATGATTAATATACACTGAACTGTTATTGTCACACATCAAGGATTAAAATGTATCAACATCAGAAACTGGGTAGAGACTTTCTGGTGTCATCATTCACTTGTAAAACACTTTACTGTGCAATTCAACTGCAATTAAAAAACAGAAAAACCCTTTAACCCACATTTCCCTTTTTGTCCAGTTTGTGGTTTTGAAGCCTATCTCCTCTTTATTTCAACCCTCCCATTTTTCTCTTTAATCACATTTCCTTTATTATTTGTCTAAGTCAGAGGGAGAAAATAATTTTAGAAAAACAAGCAGGAAAAAAGTAATGTCTACAACACAGGGAAATAACACTGTTAAGTCAGATCACTTGGAAATTAAATTTACTTCCTCTTGCATAGCAAAGCCGACTAGTAATTTTGCATCTGTATGGTAATTTGAAAGCCTGAGGTGACTTCAGACTCACACAGCAGCACATTGCTATCCTGGATCTCCAGGGGCTGCAAGGGGCTTAAGAGACTGGCCATTCGCCAGGGCTGATGTAGGGACCTTTGCAGCTTCTTGGAGAGGACTGCAGGGGACCTGCATCCTGTTCAGGGCATGCAGAGAAAGTGGCCCATGTCCTGAAAATACTCAGTCAGGCTCTATCTAGCAGAATTCCAGGCAGAATCCCCCCAGAGATGAGTTTGGATGTTGATGGAGACCTGTCTCTTCCATGTCAAGGGGTAGTGGCTGAGAGTCTATGAAAATCTGAAGGGCAGTGGACTGAAGTCATTCCTGGCCCAGTTCCAGCAGTGCCCCAGGCGTCTTGGAGCCTGTGGCATCAACAGCACCACCCTACACCCTGTTTGAGGCTGAGATCCTATTAGGGGACTTTGATGAGAAAATGAGAGAGCAGAGGGTTCAGTGCCAGTCAGCGGGGGGTTTCCTGCTGTTCCTGCTCACTTCTTTCAAATTTACTCTGCGCAGAACAGTTTTATCCTCAAGGGAAAGGAGTGAGAAAAGATACCAGTTGCCTACTCAGTAATTTTTAATGCCCAACCCCCCATCCACTGAAGTTAACCTTTGCATGTGTCTCTGCACCAGCGTAATGCCTGTCAGTAAAATGAGTTTACCTTCTTTCCATGTCTCTTGACTTCCTTCCTCCTTATTATATTTATTAAGATCTAGCGCCTTCATGTTGTGTGCCCTACTTTGCAGCCCCCCTAGACCTTCCCAGGACTGTTCCTCAATCTCTACATCTCCATCAGACCCTAACTATCCTTTTATCTAGTCCCTGAAAGTCTTAATTTGCACGGTTGAGGCTACAGTATCCTTTTCACGAATCTGCATTTCATGAATGGCATTGGGCGTCTGTTGGTACTAAGTCAACCTTAGATGCCAAAGCAAAGCAATAACTGATGCTGAGATTTGGGGTGTCTGGGCAGTTAGAAAAGGGGACTGAATTGACTGCTGATTAGACTCAACATTTTCTGGGGTGCATAGTAGTATATGAAGATAGCCTGGGAGTCTTTTTTGGTATGAATTTGTGTGGCTCCCCTGGTGCCCTCTGACTCCCAGCTGGGTTGACTGTGGACCTGGGACTGGGTTTCTGCCTCTTGGCACATGCCCTCCTGAACAATAACTAAAAGTGGTCCTGGGTTTCCAACCACATGAAGGTGGTTTTCAATCATCTCCTTTCTCATTGTGTCTAAAATCTTAGAGCTCAGACTCTTATGCCTACCTTCCCCATTTCAACTAATGGTGGAACATTTCCCCAGTCGCAGACTAGAAGTCACTTCGTGGTCTCTGACTCCTCTTTCCTCTTCTCTCTGTATATCCATTGGTCCCCAGGTTCTATGGTTTCTTTTTCCACAATGTTTCTTAGCTGCCTCTCTTCCATTCTACTCTCAAAGCACTAGTCTAATCCCAGGTGTGGGTTTTCTCCTGGGTCCATTTACCTGCCTCCTGCCCTCAGGGGCCTCCTTCCAGCCACCCCACATGCCGCTGAGGCTGACAGGATGCTATTGCTCAAGAGCCTTGTGTTTAGTCTGAAGCCAAAAGAGGGAGAATCATGATTTAGGCTTTGCAAGCTCCATATCCCTTCTTTTATGATCTCAAGAGTCTCAAGCAAAGAAAGTTGGAATGATGATTATCAGGCACCACTACCAAGAGGCCCATACCTTAACTAGAGTCCAATGCGGACACATTGTCGCTCAGCTGCTCTCCAAGCCATCCTTCGTGGATTGTTGGCAGCTCAGCGATACTCCAGACCTGGACTTTGACGAGGTCACAGCATTCCATTCAAGGAGGTCAATAGACAAACGAAAGCACTCATATGACAGAGAATCAGAGGCTCCCGCTAACCTGACTGGTGTGCTGCAGACTAGGGCACCAGGGTCTCTAAAACACAGAATCGACGAATGATTTCCAGATTCATTCATTCACTTGAAATTATAAAAAGGTTTCCAAAAATAAATCCTATTTAGTGGTACCCTTACAATTATCTTTAATGAAAACAAATAAAATTAAGTGATATTGGAACTATCCAAGAAAATTTGGGCGATCAAGTCTCTAGGCCCAAACACACAGTTTCTAATTGCTTGGGGGGAAAAAAATCCCAACTTATTTGAGGCTCCCAAACAAACGTTTATTACTTTATCAGCCTAGATTAATACCCCTTTTTTGAAGAGGGATTTTTTTCCTTTCCAGGATCTCCATAAGCATTGCTTGGGGCAGGTAGTGTTTCCCTAGAATTTTCTAGTTGATTCTGTGAGGACTAGTCCTCTTTCCTCTTTGGAAGAAATTAAGGATAGAACCTTTCAGGATGTGAGTTTTGTGTAGTCAGCCAGCCTGAAAGAATGAAGCCCATACAAGAGAGACTTGCAGGACTGGGGTCCCTGCTGCACCTCCACCTCTCCAGCCACTTGGGCCTAGAAACTTTTTGCTTAACTAACTCAGGGGTTTTTGCCAATTACCATAAGAGAATCTTTAATAAACACAGATCAGTAGTAGTGTGAGGAGAGCGAGGTAACCACATGAAATCCAAAGACTAAACAGAGTCACCTGTGGAGTCTCCTAGCGGGCAGGTAAAATGACACTAACTCTTTAAAAACTCTAAGCAAGGGCAGTGAAGTTCTAGAAAATGACCTGGTTATGTCATAAAATGGGTCAATCATTGTTTTTTATTAAATTAAAAAAAATTTTTTTAAATTGTTCATTTTCGTTATCCCCCTATCCCCGCCCCCCCCCCCACATCAGCCTTGGGGTGAGAACCCGGGTCCTCGGAATCTGTGTGGACTGCCAAGACATGCCAAAACTATTCTTTATGCTAATTCATGGTTCTGCCCTAGCCACCTGAGCCACAGAGAGGACCTAAAGTGGGTCAGGTTTTAAGTGAGGTCTTAATGGTTCTGTTATCTAGTTGTGACCACGTGGGAAACATCAACATTTGACGTGAAAAAGGCAGCATCTTCTCCCGCCCACGTGTCAGGATTTTCTGGAATTCTTAATAAAAATTCCACATCTCTAGGCAGACATTCTTCAGTGCTGGATTTTTCACTAACATCCAAATGCCATTTTCCTCAAGTTCTTCCTTTCTCATGACCTCTCTGGAAGGTTGTTTTACTCACAGGGTAAGTTCCAAATGCCACATATGGGCACCCAGGGCCTCAAGAATGGGGCCTGGCCCTCCATTTCACTTCCCATAGCTCAACAAAAGGAACAGCCTGTTCTGACCGTGCCGTTCTCTGTATTTCTTCACGCTGACCAGGCTCCTCTCTACGCTTTGCTGTAAATTGCTGTCTATGAAACATCCATGCTCCCGTCCCACATGTTCTCTTTTCATCTTTCTTTTTTCCTTCTTTTAAAAACTGCCGTGCCCACTGGGTGCCAGGCACAGTTCTGAGCGCTGGGTGTAAAATGACCTACAGTGCATGGTTTTGTCCTTGAAGGACATGATGAATGGATATCCTCTTATGGATGAATTGCATTCCACAAATTCACATGTTAAAGTCCTAACGCCTAGTACCTCAGAATGTGTCTGCATTTGGAGGGAGGTCCTTTAAAGAAGTTACTTAGATAAAATGTGGTCCTTAAGAGAAACAGAAAGTAGGACACACACACAGCACAGGGAAGACCGTGCAGAGACATCCAAGGAAGAAGATCATCTACAAGCCAAGGAGAGAGGCCTCTGACTATCTCGGACTTCAGGTTTCAAAAGTAAACGTGTGTTGTTAAATATCCAGCTCTTTAAGGTACTTTTTGTGACAGCAGTCCTAACAAATTAGGACCACGGGTTTACTGCCTCGGGAGGTGGAGAAACGAAAGAAGCAGCAAGCACAAGACAGCCCGTGAGGGCTGTGACAGGACCAGCATCTACCGCAATTGTGGGAGAGGAGGGGACTGCTGGGGCAGTTTCTCAGGAGAACATTGTTCCGGTCATACAGCTCTTGAGAGGCGCCTGCCCCCGCACATTGCCATATGCTCAGAGGCAGATGCTCAGAGGCAGATGCTCAGAGGCAGATCCTCAGCACCAGTGATCCCGCCGCGCGTCTCTCACCTTCCTGTTCTCACCTGAACCAAAGGCACGGCTACCGGCAGGCTGTAGGCCTGTGAGCCCGCCTCAGGTTCATGCCTGATGGGAAGATGAGCTTATGGGGAGTGACCAGCTGAGGCAAGCACGCTTACCTGCGTGTGGAGCCAGCAAGATGGAAGAAGCGGAGGGTCCCTGAAAGAAGGCCATGAGCAGCCACCAGGAGACCACAGAGGTCGCTCAAAAGCCAAAGCCTGGAGGCACACAGACCTGAAGAAGCGATCTGCAGGCGCGGAAGGCGTCAGTGGAGAGTCAGAGGTGAAGACGCAGCCACGCTGCTGGGAGTGGAGAGTGAGGAAAGGGTCCTGCAAGGACCAGCTGCCCTGAGGTGGCTCTGCTGCAGATTAGCCTGTTTGGGGGGTGTTCATTTCTTTCCCAAGGAAGGGAAAGAAAGGACTTCTGGTGTGACTAATAAGGTTGAAGACACCTGTCCTTTTTTATGTCTGTCTTCTTAGACTCAGCACATCGGAGGAACTAGCTAGATGGCTGGAGAACTGGAAGGGGAGAGGCGAGGTGGTCCTGCCTCTATGCTCCCCTGGGCACAGGGCCTCCGGTGCCCGCTGTCTGCTTGGCAGGCCTGTCTGCCTCTTCCCATCCTTTGGATCTCTCTGAAGCATTGTCTCCTCCGGAGACCTTCCCAGACTTGACACAGCGCGTACTTGCCCTTGTACCTTGCTAGCTTGTTTCCCAATTGTGATGATTTTGCTTTCGTTGATGAGAGAATTTGATGATTAGTAATTGATCATTGTGGACCCTAGGCTTTGTGGCTGCCGGGGAGTCCACTATTTACTTCTTTACAGTTCCAACACTTTTCACAGTGGTTGGGGCACATCGTCTCTCTCTCTATATTCATCTAGTGAAGGACTCCGTTCCGATTGTTCACATAAGGGAAGGCAGGTAATTTGCTCAGTCACATAGCTAACTAGTGACCTGAGGGGAAAGTCAGGTGAATGCTACTTAACAAGCACTAAGGCAAACATACAGGCATAGACGCCTGGCTAACCCCAAACCCCCAAACCCGACCGTGTACACGTTGTCAAGAGAAGGGGCTGCATTATGATGAAAGCAGATGGGGCCATTTATTGCAAAGAAGACACGGGGGGTGGGGGGGGTGGCCCTTTTGTTGCAAACGCAGCACTTGACTTTTAACTAATGACAATGTTAAGTTTTCGAAGTTTCATTACATGAACTTGAGAAGATGTTGTAAGTTGAAGCTAATCGAGAGAAAGCTCTGTCCTGAAAAATCCCCATGGAAATGAAGTCAAACGAGGGTTTTCAGCCTTTATTTTTTAGAGAAGAGTAGACACCCCCTTTTAAAAAAAACTTTTAATTACATTGTTATTAACTAAAGTCCATAGTTGATTCCGATTCCCTTACTTTTTACTTAATGTATTTTAATTGTTCCAGGGTCCCATCCAGGATAACACATGACATTTAGTTTCCTCAGGCTCTTCTTGGTTATGACAGTTCCTTGGACTTTCCTTATGTTTGGTGACAATCACAGTTTTGAGGCGTGCAGGTCAGTATTTTGTAGAATGCCCCTCAACTGAGATTTTTTAAATTTCAGTAACTTATTTTACACATTAAAATACATTCATGTGCAGGTTCCCCATATGTACAGTTCCCCAGTTCCTCAGATATATATCAACACACCCTGCCCTCCACCAAATCAGCAAGTATTCTTCACCGTTGTCCAGTGGGCTTTGATAACACTTGCTGATCCCCAGTCCCATTCCTTGTTGGCAACATCAGTTCTATTACAATTTCGAAGGGCTGTTTTGTTCCTTTGTTTGGTCTATTCACATTCCAGCAATGAGTGAGATCATCTGGTATCTATTTTTCTTCTTTTGACTTATTTCACTTAGAGAATCTCACCTAGACCCATCCATGTTGATTCAAATGACAAGATTTCATCTCTTTTAAGGGCTGTGTAGTATTCCATTGGATATACACATCTACTTTATTATTTATCTGATTTGGGGTGCTCATAGTCTCCAGTTCCTAGCTATTGTGAATAGGACTGTAGTAAACATGGGGGTATATAAATCTCTGTGAATGAGTCTTTTTGTGTATTTTGGGTAAATACCCAGAAGTAGGATGGTGGGATCACGTGGGATTTCCATATTCAAGTTTTTGAGGACTTCCACAGTTTTCCATGGGATTGCCCAAATTGACACTTCCACTAACAGTGTAAAAGTGATCCCTTTTTTTTGACTGTGAAGAAGCTTTTTAGTCTGATATAGCCCCACTTGTTTTTTTTTCTTTTCATTTCCCTTGATGTTGGATTGAGTCCCCAAAGGCCTCCCTAAGGCTGATGTCACGAAAAGTCTATGTTGTCTTCCAAGGATTTTATTGTTTCTAGCCTTATGTCCAAGTCTCTAACCATTTTGAATTAATTTTTGTGAATGATGTTAGAGAGTAGTCTAGCTTCATTCATTTGCATGTCGCTGTTCAGTTATCCCAACACCATTTATTACAGAGAATTTTCTTTATCCACTATATGCTTTTGGCTCTTTTGTCATAGATTATTTAACTGTACATGAGTGGGTCAGTTTCTGCTGATTCAGTTCTGTTCCACTGGTCTGTGCCTCTGTTATTATCCCAGTACCATACTGTTTTGATCACTATCACTTTGTAGTATAGCTGAATATCTGGGTGTGTAATCCCTCCAGATTTGTCCCACCCCCACCCCCCACGCCAACATAACTGCTTTGGCTATTCGAGGTCTTTTGTTGTTCCATAGAAATTTAAAGATTTTTGCTCTATTTCCTAGATATAAGCCTGTGGGATTTTAATGGGGATTGCATGAAATTTGTATATTGCTTTAGGTAAAATGACCATTTTAATAATTTTGATTCTTCCCAACAATGAGCAGGAAATGTTTTTCCATCTCTTTGTATCCTCCTCTTTTCTTTTAAGAAGAAATTTTAGTTTTCACTGTACAGATTTTTCACTTTTTTAGTTAAGAATATTCTAAGATATTTGATTCTTTCTGCCTCTATTTTAAATGGTATGATTTTCCTGATTTCATTTTCATTTAGTGTGTTGTTTGCATATAAAACTGAAATGGATTTTTGTGCATTTTCTTGCCTGACACTTTACTGTATTCATTGATGAGTTCTAGTAGATTATTGACAGAGCTTTTAGGGTTTTCAATATATATAATCATGTCATCTGCAAATAATGATGGTTTTACTTCCTCCTTTCCAACTTGACTTCCTTCTATTTCTTTTTCTTGACTAATTGCTCTGGGTAAGACCTCCACTGTGGTGAAAGTGAACAGCCTTGCCTTGTTCCTGACCTTAGAGGAAATGCTTACAATTTTTCGCCATTGACCATGATGTTGGTGTGAGTTTTTTTTATATGGCCTTTATTATGTTGAGGTATATATGTTATATCCCCATTTTATGCAGGATTTTTCTTTTTATCATAAATGGGAGTTAGATCTTGTCAAAAGATTTCTCTGCATCTATTGATATGATCATGAAGTTTTTCTCCTTGCTCTTATTGATGTGATGTATTATATGAATAGATTTACAAATATTGAACCATCTTTTCATTCCTGGTATAAATCCCACTTGGTCATGATGGATGATCTTTTTGATGCATTGTTGGTATTGGATTGCTAGTATTTAGGTGATAATTTTTAATCTATGTTCATTAGAGATACTCTTTCTTGGTGACAGTTCTCTCAGCTTTTCATATCATTGTGATGTTACCGTCATAGAAAGTATTTGGGAGTGTTCCCTGTTCTTCAATATTTGGAAGAGTTTGAGAAGAATAGGTATTATTTCTCCTCTGAAAGTTTGTTAAAACTAATAAAGTCATCTTGTCTTGGGCTTTTATTTTTCAGGAGACTTTTGATTACCTCTTAAATTTTTTCCTTGTGATTGCTCTGTTCAGGTTTTCCAGTCTTCCAGGTTCAGTCTT
This sequence comes from Solenodon paradoxus, assembly GCA_004363575.1. Taxonomy (NCBI): domain Eukaryota; kingdom Metazoa; phylum Chordata; class Mammalia; order Eulipotyphla; family Solenodontidae; genus Solenodon; species Solenodon paradoxus. The sequence goes on from RJWH01000945.1 coordinate 405,807, forward strand.
GATAGACTGTATTCTTCTAAAAATCTGTCCAAATCCATAGTAGTCTCTTAGGATGTTTTGTATTTCTGTGGTATCTATTATAACTTCTCCCCTTTTGTTTCTGATTCTGCTTATGAACATTTTCTCTCTTTTTTTTCTTTGTGAGTCTAGCCAATGGTTTGTCAAGTTTGTTTATTTTTTCCAAGTGCCAACTTTTGGTTTCATTGATCTTCTGGATTGTCTTTTTGTTTTCTATCTCATTTATTTCTGCTCAAATTTTGATTATTTTCTTTCTTCTATTGGTTTTTGACATTAATTGTTCTTCTACCTCTAGTTGTTTTAAATGTAGGGTTAGATTGTTTATTTGCAACTTTTCTTGTTTCTTGAGGTGAGCCTGAATTGCAATGAACTTCCCTTTTATTACTGCTTTTGATGTAGCTCATAGATTCTGGTAGATCATGTCTTCATTCTCATTTGTTCTCTAACTATTTTTTAAGTTCCTCTTTGATTTCCTTTTTTACCCAAGAGTCATTCAGAAGCATATTGTTTAAGTCTCCAGTTAATTTGGGGTCTTTCAGCTTTGTTTTGGGGGTTGAATTCTAGTTTTAAGCTATTGTGGTCAGAGAAGATGCTTGGCATGATTTCAGTCTCTGTAAATTTGTTCAGACATGTTTTGTATCCCAGCATATAATCTACCCTTGAGAATGTTCCATGCACACTTGAGAAGAAAGTGCAATCTGAAGTCGTTGGATGAAGTGTTTGGTATATGTCTATTAGAACTAACTGTTCCAAGTGGTCATTTAAAGCTGCTGTTTCCCTGCTAATGTTCTGCCTGGTTGATCTGTCCATTATTCTAAGTGAGGTATTGAAGTCTCCTACTATTATTGTATTGCTATTGATGTCTCTCATCAGGTCTAATAATACTTGCTTAATTTATTTTGAAGCTCCTTCATTTGATGCATATATATCAATAAGCAGTATGTTTTCTGGCAGGATTGACGTTTTAATCATATTTAATGTCCCTCTCTGTCTTGTTTTCCTTTTCAGTTGGAAGTCTGTTTTATCCAAGATAAGTATGGCCATTCTTGCTTTTTTTTTTTTGGTTGCCATTTGACTGTAGGATTGTCTTCCAAGCACTGACTTAGATCTTAGTTTATGTTTTGAAAGAAGGTAGATTTCCTGAATGCAGCAGAAGATTGGGTTATGCTTTTTAATCCATTCAATCACTCTGTATGATTTCACTGGTAGTTTCAGTCCATTAATGTTTAGGGTGATTATTAATATGTAGGTGCTTATTGTCATTTTGTAATGTGTCTTCTGTGTGTTGTTCCAGATAGTGCCTTTGTTCTTCTGTTTCTCTCTTAGGTAAGTTGGGTATAGTTCTATTTTGATGGTTTCTCTTTTTGTTTTCTTCTTTGCTTTTTCCCTAGAGATGTGTTTTGAGGTTACCCTGAAGTTAGTTTTATGAATTCTATGTTTATTTTTGGTTGAAAGCATGTTAGTCTTCCACTCATTCCTATCAGCCACATTTTTGTTCTCTTCTCCTCCTCCCCACTTTTTATATTTTCTGTTTTATATTTTACATGGGGTTTCTTTACGTTTATAGAATATCTTTTAGTATTTTTTGTAGAGCTGTTTTTGTCATGATAAATTCCTTTAACTTTTGCTTATTGGAAATGCTTTTTATAATTGCTTCAGTTCTCATTGATAATCTCGCTGGGTATAGTACCCTAGAGATTGAAAGTCCTTTTCTTTCAACACTTTGTATATATCATGCTATTCCCTCCTGGCCTGTGGAGTTTCAGTTGATAAGTATGCTGACAATTTTATGGGGCCTCCTTTATATGTGACTTGTTTTTCTCTGGATACGCTTAATAATCTTTCTTTATCTTGTATTTTCCCATTTTGATCACAATGTATCTAAGTGTAGGTCTCTTTGAGTTTCTTTTATTAGGAACTCTGAGTTTCCTGGATTTGGAGGCCATCTTCATTCTTAAGGTTAGGGAAGTTCTCAGCTATTATTTCTTCAAATCTAGTTTCTGTCCCCTTTTCTCTCTCTTCTCCTTCTGGGACCCTTATGATGTGAATGTTGTTCCTTTTGATATTATGCCATAGATCTAAATGCTGTCTTCAATTTCTCTGCATTCTGTTATCTCTTTGCTGGTTTGCTTGAGTGCACTCCTTTGCCCTATCTTCTAGCTCACTTATTCTTTTGGAGACTTCATCCATCCTATTCTTGAATCTCTCCATTGAGCTCTTTAGTTCATTTATTGTATTCTTCACTTCTGTGATATCTTGCTTCATTTCTTTACTCCCTTTTTTATTGTTCTCTTTTTCTTCCTCTATTGTTTTCTTGATTTCCATGAATATCTTTATCACTGTTGCCCTAAATTTAATCTAAGGTAGTTTGCACGTGTCTGTTGTATTTAGATTTTCCCTTGGGTTTTGGATTGGATCCATCATTTCACATATATTACTCTGTCTCTTTGCTCTGTTTGACATTCTGTTTGTTTCTGTGGATTAGGTTTCCCTGTAGTGATGGCCTTGTGTAGGGTATCAGAGACCAGAAATTCTACTTCTTGGTATTTAGCTGAAGAAGAGAACAGATTGGTTGTTGCCAGAGGCAGGATGGAAGTGGGTGAAATGGGTGAAGTGCATCAAAAAGTACAAACTTCTAGTTACAAAATAAATAAGTTATGGGGATACAGGGTACATAATGGTGGCTACAGTTAATAATATTGCATTGTATATTTGAAAGTTGCTAAGATAGTAGATCTTCACAAGAAAAATGTGATGTGTGTGACACTAAGTGGTAATGAAAGTCAACTAGACATAAGGTGCTAATCATTTTGTAATATATATACATATATGAAATCATTATGCTGTATACCTGAAACTGGGTATATATAAATTATACTTTAAGAAATCATGAGATTTAGCTTTGATAACCAAATTTTCACAGAGGTAGAAACTGAGAAAATATTGGGGAATAAATGGAATATATTTAGAGGCTCTCTCACTTTTATAGACCTTACTTTTGAAAGGTGTAGAATATATGCTCACACCAAAGTAATCTGGGATTAGATCTACTTGATGATTTCTATACTAAAAGCTTCATCACAGGAGTGCCCTGGTGGCCTAGCCACCAGTCTAGTCTCCTGGAAGCAGTACCACATACATCCCATGGTCCCTCATTCGTCTCTGGGTTCTGCAGGAACAACCAAGATAAACAGTTAAATAAAATAAATAGGGTGCTTCTTCCTCCTCTCTCTTCTTGCCTGCCTACCTATACTCAATTTCATTTCTGCCTGTGCCTTTTCTTTTTTAAAAAAAGGCCTGAAAAATGAGAAAACCCTCTAAGCCTTTGTTCTGAGAATCTAGACAATGTCACTAAGGTGATAAGAAAAGTGGTGGTTGAGAATATAGTTACCCTAGACACCACACAGACCTCTCGAGGTGGCACATATGCCATCTTAGAAATAGACCGTTGGACTTGCATTCCCAAAGACTTCTCCAGAATCTGTAGCATTATTGCAAAGATCTGAGAAATGACTGGACCTGAGATTAGGTCATTAGCTGACACCACTGTATCTGACTCTGCAGGCTTTACAGATTGAGGATGAAACCTGTTTTCTTGGTATGACTTTGGGGAAAATGTCTCACAATTTCTGCTATCAAATATTCTTTGCCTCCCTGTATCTGTGATTCCTTGAACTTTTTTCTTTCTTGGAAGAGGACTTTCTGTTCCCCCTCATGTTTCCCCTCAGATTCCCTGGAACTTTTCTCATCCCATTCTTTGGCTAGGAGGGTGGTTAGCATTTTGGGTCACTGTTTAATTTTTCTACTATTATTTCCTTGACCCATGCATTCTATGTGCATTTCTGTGCAGCCATAAATCGATTTGTATTTAAAACCTTTCTCTGGCTTTCTCTTTTCCTGAAGTGCTTTTATTTTCGAACATTTTTCACCATTCTAGGCCTCCTTGAAAAAGATCCAAATTCCTTCCCTTATTCTATTTTATTTTACTTTCTATTTCTTTCTATTCTAACATAGTTGCTAATTGCTGGCTAAAGCTAAACCCGCCACCCAAACTTTCAGCCTTTCAGTTGCACTCCTCGCACAGAACTGCAGAGCAGTCTGCATCTCCTGAGTCCTCGCATTTCACAACCACCAGTCTGTCTTGCACGTTTGATTCAGAGCTGGGAGTGACACATGATTACAAAACCCATTGTTTCTCAAGAACCCCCTCCCACTAACTAACTGGCAGTCTCTGCCTTCCCCCACCACTGGGAGAGGAAAGCAGCTGCTCCTCCACTCTCAGCGGCAGCACCAAGGAGTTAATCCTGCAGATGCTATCTGGGCCTGGCGCCTAGAATCAGCAGCTCACAGTTAGCGGGGGTGTCCCCTCAGGTGCTGCCCTTGAGGCCTTGTCATTTGTAGAGCCTTCAGCAGCCCTTCGTCTCTGATCCTAGCGTTCCGGCGCCCACCTGCTTAGACAACCTTCCCCAGCTGCTTTGACTTCTCTCAAGTCTGCTGAAGCCACGTCTTCTTGGATCCCCTGAAGCCCCAGCTGGGATGCAGACGACCAGTACATCTGTTTACGGGACCCTACACAAGACTGCCCCTTGTCCACGATAGGTTCTTTTCACGATCCCTCTGGAAATGAACTGGAAGGATCTCAGTTGCTCCTTCCCCTAAGTTGTGCAAGAGTTGAAGATTCTTCCAATATCCATTGCCTGACTGGACTTGGCTCTCTGCCACCATAACTTTGGTTTTCGCCCCCTCCAGAACACACCTCCTTCCCAGCAATTTCCTCACTGTGGAAACCCACCAGGAAAGGTCTGTAGGGTGCTCCTCCCTGCCCATTTCCCTTTTTTCTTCGTACAGTGGAGATTGGAATGCTGTAGTCTCACATAGTGACCTAAGGTTTGGCCTTCAGACATCATCTTTAGGCTGTTATCAGTCAAGTCACAACTATTAAAATTCCTTGGAAATTCCCTTCCAATGTCACATTCTATGGAAGAAATGTATATATAGCATTTAGAGGGAAGAAAGGTGAGTTGTTCATATCCTTTGCACATTTCATAACAGGATCCCCCCCCCCCCCCCCCCCCCCCACACACACACACAGTTTCTATCTTCAACCATTCTCTTAAACCTTGGAGCTCGTTGCATTTATAGTGGGTAGAATTTGACTCAGCCTGAGGGTCCCTCCCTCCAACCCAGTGCAACCCTCCATAAGGCAAACTGGGAGGTGCCATGACTGGAGACTTCTCTTCCAAGTAGGCTAGAGATCCTAACTTGGTTGAGCCTAGGAGCTCTTGCCTGGGGATCATTTGCACCTGCTTAGTTCAGTTTGAGGGCAATGGGTCCCAGAATAAGTTACTCTATTCTGTGTGCTTTTTGTGAAAGCCCAGGCAAATTAAAAAATCTCATTCATTAACTTCATATTAGTGGGCCAATGTTTTGTGTTTAAATATTCGACCTCTCTTATTGCATTACTATAGGGTTTCATTGTACTTTCCTAATGGTTAGACAAATATATGCCATCCTGAGGGTCCCCCTATCTCAGGCCATTCTAATCCCTTCCTGGGAACACCCTCCCCTACCTCCTGTGCACAGACACCATGTGAAGACTTTTTTGGTCACTTACACACCTTGCTTTTAGTTCTTATCTAAAGGTGTCAAGTACTTTCAAAAGAGCTGTGTTTTGAGTTGCACACGAAATCTTTTGTTAGATGGAATAGAGCAAGGCAAATTAAGTTGGTGCAGAGGGGATCCTTGTTAAATATTTCAGATCACTCCAATCTCTACCCAATGTGCTTCCCTTTCCAAATAACCCCTTTTGGGGAGAACCCTTCCACTGTCTCTGCACACAGGAAGTGGCCCTTTTGTATATCACACGAGAGAGTTCTCTGTTCTCAAAATTCCATCTCTAGAAGTTTCCATTCCTGGACCACTTAAATAGCATGGCCTCACCTACTATTTAAATGTTTTAATCCATGTGATTGTGTTTGCTTAGTCCTTAAGAACATGCTTTGGATTCTCCTTCTCCTGAATTTATTTTATCCTGTTCTGCCTTTATCTCAAGTTCTGCTAGTGTCTCCAGTACTACACTCTAACATCTTTCTTTTCTTGTAGACTCGAGATTCGCACAAGGAACCCCTTCCTCTTAGCCTAACTTACCTTGTCCTTATTAACTCCTCTGGGTGGGATTCCCTCCCTCCTTTTCATCCTCTACTGGCTTGAGACAAAGTTGAGTCTATCTTCTTCCACTTACTGATTATTACTACCACTTCTGTCCACTATTTAATATTATAAAAGTCATCTGCTCTGTTCGCCAAACATTCACCACAGGCCGCAATCTGTTTTCCTAATTTTCTCCTGAAAGCTCTTTCAGAAAATCTTCCCATTTTTCTTATGTATCCCCTTCCCCACCTCATAACACTGTTCCCTTGAATCTTAAAGCAAGTAAAGTAATGAAACTGCTTCTCTTCCCCTTTCCTTTGTATGCACTTAAAGCAAGCCCAGCTGCCTGTCTCCTTATTAGGTTGAGGACTTGGGCAATTTGCCTGACATATGTTAACTTTAAACAAGAGATGTTCACCTTTCCCACTGACACCTTTCTCACTTACTTCTGGGTCAGGGTTTCCCATTTCACACAGCCCTCAAGACTTGAATCACACCTGTTTGTGTGTGTCTTCCATTGTCTCTAAATGGAATTATCTAGCATGTGGTTAATCTGAAGTTCCCCCTTTGACATAATTTGCTTCTACACTAATCATCTCCAGGCCAGACCCCAAACTGGTCAACATTTTTCATTAGGGTTATTTAATACCTCATGAAGCCTTTTCAAGTAAATAACAAAGTCTCCAATATCTATCCTTACAAGCAGAAATAGTCTCCAAAATAAATCCATTTTCTCTGCTGACCTGCAATTTCATGAGAACATTTGCTCCTAGGAATCTAAGTTATAGAAAACATATGTTGACTTCCCTGAGTTTGTCCTAATTAAATGTATAACCACTATGCCCACTCTCTGCTTCTCACTGGGTAGCTTTCTTAACCCTGGTGCAGTCCACTAGAAAGTGTGGAGGGCAGATGTCTCTTGGATTCTAGGCAGACTTCGGGGGCTTTCATTGTGGTCTCATCACGAGCTGCAGGACCTTGAACAATCTACCTCCTCTATGCCCCAATTTCTTCGTCAGGTAAAACTAGGACAATAATACCTATCTTGAGGAGTTTTATTGGGAGGTTTAAATAACATGTGTAATGCCTTTAAAATAATAAGTATTCTGTCCATGGTAGCTAGTGTTATTACATCTTCCCTTCAAAGAATCCACCTTTGTTCTTCCCTCAATGAGGCTTATTTCCCCTTTTTTCTTCCGCGAGTTTTTCTTTAGACTTTTGAAAATCCTTTTCTATTTACCCGACCCCTGCTTTTCCACATTTTCCATGAATCTTCTTCTAAGTTTTTTGCACCCAGCTGGTGGCATCTACCATCCAATTAGACAGTCAGGGGAGAAGAAACAAGAGAAAACATGTGAATTCCTCATCTGAATTTGACCCATGACTGCCGAGGATTTTCTCCCTCTTGGTTTCAGACTTCTAAATTTAATTTGCACAATATGCCTCAGGGGGTAATTGAGGAGATCAGAGAGCTGACAAATCCTGAGACTCAGGGAGCTGCTGGATGGGGAGATTGTTATCTTTGTGCTGCCAGAGAAGGGCTTCAGGGTTGGGTGGGACAGGGGTCATCCTAATGCGGAAAGGGATCAAGATCCGTAAGCCCTGGCCACTCCCTGAGTTTCGGAGAATCTTCTCTCAAAGTGACGAGCTGAAAGCAATTGACCCTTGAACCCTAGAGCAGAGTGCAGGGCCAGGCAGGGACCTTAGGAAGGTCAGTTCTCCAGGATGGTCCCAAGCTCTGCTCTGAGGCAGGCAAGTCTCCTGGGGCTGACTGCTCCTGGATCCCTCCCATCCTCTCAAATTCTGTGATCGGTGCCCACCTCTACCTCATTCATCAACGTTAAGGGTTTCTTTTGTGTCTGCAAAAAGCCCATTTAGTCTTTAAATTTTTAAATAGGTGGTCTGTTTATTTTAGCAACAAATTTTAAAACTTAGCTCCTTAACTCTTTTACTTTATCATTGTAGCAGATATGAGCAATCGCTTAGTCTTTGATACTCAGTCCGATTTACAAATATTTTAATTCCAGATCATGAGTCAAACCAGGATGTAAGTGTGTCTTATTTAGAAGGCTGTGAACGCTTGGGAAGTGGAGGTAGTGGGTGCAGAGACTTAGGGTTGGGGAGGGGCAGGAAAGCAGAGAAACGTTTGGGGAGGAGACCCGGTGGGCAGGATGGAAGGAGGCCAGGACGATGCAGGTCAAGCGGAGAAGTTCTGTTTCTCAGTCCCCTGCAGCACCGCCTCAACGCTTGAGGCCAGTCACCAACTGGAGATTCCACACGCACGAATCTGCAGCCTCTTTCAAGTTTCACTCCAGATGATCAACATGAACAGGATGAAAAGGGGTCCTTAGTTAACAGACCAAGAAACAACAGCTGATGAAAGAGAATTACTATTATTGTGCACACGTGTCTCATTAAGCCTCCCTACAACCCTATGAGGTCAGCATTATTTCCTCCTTTTTATGCACCTGAAAACCATGTAACTAATAAGTAATGATTCAGTCTATAAATACTTAAAATACCTATGTGTCATTTAAAGCCATTTCTAAACATCTTGTAAAAGTGCCATCCTGTTGGATCACACGATGACATTTTCACCTTTAACCTCTTCTCTGAGTCCCTAGTTCATGTTGACTTTTTCCAGAACTGCCGTATCAGATGCATTTTCCGATGCATTTGTGCTCCACCCTCACACCCCCATACCCAGCCCTGGAGTTCAGGTCTCCTCATTCTTAACTGCCCCACTTCTCTTTTTTAAAAGAAAGGTACAGGCAGGGATGAAGGTGAGCAGAGATAGGCAGGCAGGAAGAGAGGAGAGGAAAAAGCACTTTATTTATTGCATTTAGTTGTTCATCCTGGTAGTTCTCCCTCTATGCCCCACAAACCCAGGACCTTGGGATGTATGTGGCATGTGCCCAGCTGCTACTCCTCCAGGGCGTGTGCCCTACGCTACCTCCATTGTCTCCTCTCTAAAGCATTTCCCATCACGTAGACTTGCACTAAGGAAGCTTGAACTCGAATGCCCTCTCTGGGTCCCCTTTCATTGCTCTTGGCTTCAGGAGAACATGTACAAGTATGCTTTCTCCAGCCCTTTCCTCTGAGACAGTGTGTTGAGGCCCCCCTATGTTGGGTTGGGTTGCAGATAATCAGACATGAGGCTTTGGCATGAAAGGAACATGGATCGGTCTATCTGATCTAGAAATGGTTTTAACTGATTAGGGAAACCAAACAGTAAAGACTCAAACCAGGGGCTGTCCCTACCCTTCTTACCCCCTAATCAATTCCTGCCGTTCCTTACTCTGTGTAAGGAATAAATAAGCAATCACAAAAACATCCCTGAAATGATGCTATCCGTAAGAATTAGGTTTTAAAACCATTTCCTCCTCAGGATGTGGTCTGCAAGCAAAAAATAAATAGAACAATAGTAAATAGGAAGACAAAGCAAGGAATTAAATTTAAAAGCAAGTTTCGTGCCACAAAAACTGGATTGGAGTTGTGGTTGGATGTTTTTCCTCTTAAAGAAGAGGGAAAAAGTACTGATAGTGAAAAGGAAATGGCCTGATTTGCTGAAATGTTTGGTCTAGTGGACAACTCCATGAAAAGTTGACTTCCTGAATATAGTAAGCCTTTGAATAAATACACTGTTACTGCTTTTCTATAGGGTTTGGTTTCACTTTCTATGTTCCTTTGGTATGTGTTAAACCAACTCGTTTTGTATGCTAGAACAAGTTTGGATTTGGCTATCTTTAGAAGTTACAGTAATTTGGAGGGTCTTGAGAAATATTGACTAAATAATGCCATTTTCAGTATAATTTATGCCTAAAGAAGCTTTGCATTAAAAAGTTCTTACTCAAAATCTCTTTTATGTCCATAGATGGATACATTGTTTTCTATTTTATAGGCATTTTCTGTTTGACTTTCACATACTCTGGGATGTAGGTATGACTATTGTTTTGTTTATTCTTCTACTTGAAGAAGCCAAAGCTTGGCAAAATCAAGTACTTTTTCTTCTCCTTCCATACCTCTCCCCACTCTTTGCCCTAAGGTCACTCTTAAAAAACAGGACTGGACTCAATGTTGGCTGCCTCCCAGTTTAATGTTCCATACCTTGGGTGATGTCGGATCTTAAAACACTTTTCATTTATCTACTCACTTAAGCAATCTAATTCCAAGTCAGGTAAATATGCTTGGGCCAAATTAAAACCAAGTGTTTAATATGCTCATTAAGAATGATTTTATTTACAGTAATTGCTTTCCTGTTTTTCATGCAATACATTGTGTTGCGAGCAGGGCAAAGACATCTATTTAAAAGCCCCTGTCCGGTGACTTGGTCCGTTTTCTTTGCCTCTGATAATAACATCTGGCAGTAGCCAAAGTTTCAATCCCAAGTGATTCACATAATGCACAATGTTACTCTCTTCTGGGTTTCTCTTGACAGGTACTGTTTGCTAGGATTTGGATGAAGGAATTTCCACACACCTGATAGTAGATTCTTGGATTTGAGAGAGACTTTATAGGTCATTTAGTTGCACTTCCCACTCAATGCAAACATTTCTCCTATGGCATACCTGGTAATGGCCACCTTCCTGTGATCCCCAACACCTTGTGAGGATCAGGGACCTCACTGGAGAGGGATGGAATGGAGAGGAATTTCATTCCATTTTTGAACACTGAATTCTAGAAAGTTCTTCCTTGTGCTGCCATGATGAACTGAGATTTTGGCTCTCTGTAACTTCAACCTATTGGTCCTAATTTGGTTATCAGATAATAAATTACCCTATGGTCCTGTATTCAAATTGATCATAACATTCACCATGTTATGTACACAATGAATATGTAAATAGTTCTCATACTGCTTCTTAAGAAGATGACTTTTTTTTTCTGGGTAAACATTTCATGTTCCTTTGATTCTTCATTTTCCTTTTTATGGTTTCTGTAATTGAAATTCTTTAATTTGTGAAAGGCAGAAAACCCAACTCAGAATGGCTCAAGTGAGGGGAAAATATATGGACTTACAAAACTGAAAAGTCCGGAGCACAGGGGAACGTCTTGTGTTATCAGGGTCTGGACTCAGTTGCTGTGCCATCCGGAGTCCCATTGATACATAGAAGCTACACCATCATGAGAACAGGGGAAATTTAGTCTAAAGCATCTTTAGCTATAACCAGGACTAGAGTAGCAAGGAGTAGGCTAGCAAGAAGTGAAGAGAATTCTACAGAATGCAGGCATGTCTGATATAAGGAGCAATATTCCCCCTAGAATGGAGACAAGGCACCTGAGAAGAAGCCAGCCTCCCTCATCTTCCAAGTCTGCACTGAGATCCAGACCTGGTTTCAAAGAACACAGTGGTCTCTCTCTGCTTAACAGACAAGCTACTGTGAAGCATCGTCTGCCTTTTGGTCCTAATGTGGTCATCAGATAAATTATACTATGGTGATATAATTCAAATTGACTGTAACTACTGACTATTTCCATAAAACTAGCTGGAAATCTACTTCCTGGAATTTGCTAGAAATTTGTTCTCTAGGATGCTGGGGAAAGCTGTTCATGAGAAGGGGGCTTGTTGACTGTGTCATTTTAAGTGGATAGTGGATAGGTGGATACTGGATACTGGATAGTGGCTGCATAAAAGATTTAGTGCTTCGGTGTTCAGATGCTGGAGAAGCTATAGAGGTTACAATAGCTCGACCCTGGAGAAGCAGCACATTCCCGGTGAACACATTGGAATCAGGAAGCAAAACTGTTTTTTTTTTCCTGCCATGTGTCTTGAGTACCTTCTGCTGCCTGAGTGTAACACCATAAAGCTAACAAAGAAAAACCACTGAAAGGCCCATTTAAAGTTTGCAGAGCAGATAATAAAGGGTGGGTTTGGAGCTAAGAGGTAATAAATTGATAACTGGCACATCACCTTTTTATTCTTCTCTTTAGGCTCTGTGCACGCTCTTTTTATGGTGGCAAGATGGCGCCAGGCTTTTGTCCTTTCTTTTTGGTGACCCCACTGGAGAAATAATACTCATTTTCCTTAATATTGCACTCAATTTAAGTTTGATTCTAGGTTGTCAAGCTTGTATCACATGTTCATTCCAAGCTTCTTACAGAAATAAAATCAAGTAGTTTATACCAGAAGGAGGAGAAATGACTAATAGGCAGGAAAGCAGAATCTCCTGGATTTGGTAGTTGTTAGAAGCAGAGAATAGGACCAGGCAGAACTCCATCAACCAATGCCTCTGCTTTCTCTGCAATAAAGGGGCAATAATGCCTGTTTGAGTTGGAAGGGACACATAAATGCTACACCTTTATTCCTGCTCAAATTTGAAAACAATTGAGAAACAGACTTAAGAGTTAAAAAGATGAAGAATAGCATGTCAGTTTTATTACAAGAAAAATTGATATTGATTGACATTCAGGTGCTGACGCTGTCTCAGGTAATGCTAGACAGTCCACTGGACCCTGCCTCACCTCTCTGTCCCTTCTGCTGTGTGAACTGTCCCCTGTAAAACTCTCGTGCTGTTTGGAGGGAGACAAATCTCTAAGAGAACGAGAGGAGTGAGCTGAAGAACACACACCATTCTCTTTTTCTAAACTCTCAATAAAGTAAGCCATTCTCCCTTTCCTGGGGGAAAATAAGGGAGGGTGGGTCAAGAGGGGAGGAATGTGATTCTAGCAGAACTCTGCCCACACGTCTTAGTTCCTCTGGCACAAAGGGGATCATAACTGCCTGTTAATCAAGATTCACAGTGCCTGAGCATAGACTTTCCCACCTGTAACTCACCCCAGTTTGTGTGTCGTTGTCATTAGGACCTCTTCGTATCACCTCACATCTATGTTTCTCTTTAATGTGACCCCACTCCTCCTCATGGCAAAGTTAATTAGGTCAGGCTGGGCACTTGATCCTAGGATGGCACTGCATGGATGGACAGCACTTATCCCATGACCTGACAGAAAGGGAGACACTGGAACAATTGGCGTTTTCTCTGAGAGAACGAGGCCATTAGTAATGGGAGTAGGAAAGGATAGGATGCCTAGAAAAAGGGAAGATGATTAGAATCAGGGCCATTTATGAGTGGGACAGATGTGTACAGAGAAGCAATGATCTGAGGCATAAATTTAATATCCTAAAATCATATAGCATGTAAATTAAAGAAAAAATTACATATATGTATATGTGTGTGTATATATATACACACACATATATAAATTAGAGAGAAGCAATGATAAGAAAGGGATGAGATGTAGTGTAACCCAAGAGAAAGAGAGGAAAAAAGTAGCTTTGGTTCCTGATAATTTCCTTGTTTTCTGTTCACAAAGATCTTTATTATAAATATCCCTTCTCTAAGGACTTGTGTAAGTCTTGATTTCAATCAACCAAAAGAGTTTAAACAAGATAGCTGGCTATGCTTACAAGCATATGTCTAGTAGAGGACCTGTATATTCTTGTTCCATCGCAAAATACTCCTTCCCCAGGTCAATCACATGGTGAAAGAGAGAAAAGGCTTTTAGTGGTGAACTTACAATGGTACATACCTATATTGATTTATAATGATGTACACATGGAACTTATATAATGTTATAATGCAATATTGCTTCAATAAAAATAAATATATAAGATAAAAAGTAAAATAAAATCCTCCTTTTCCAAAAAGTAGCCATCAATTTAGGTGTAACCATCTTTTAAATGAATTTTTATGCTTTTCATTTTATTTACTTATTTTTTTGGAGCAAATATTGGTGGTGAGGATGTGGAGAAAACAGAAGCCTTGTGCACTCCTGCAGGGAATGTAAAATGGTGCAGCCATTGCAGAGAAACTGCTAGGCTGTTCTCCACAAAGAAGGAAGCCTTAGAACTCTGAGACTGATGTTTTGAGTGGAGAGTATGGAGTGTGGGCACAGGCTGGGAACTGCTGAGAGGGAATGCTGTGAAATCAACCCAGAGAAGGTATTGAATGACACCTGAGATCTTCACCTGGGCTTTATCAAGATAAAAAGACCCAAAAGAATTGAATGGAAGCTTGAGATGCATTTCAAGCCAACCATACCCTGTCTCTATGCTTCGACAGAGGGATTCCTATTCACATACGTATTTTGAGTCTGTGAGTTGGGAGAACACGAATGGACCCAAAACATAAGAGGGCCTGAAGGGAGTGAGACTGTGTGAGACGGGGAGGGACCTTCAGGCCTGGTGAGCTGCTGTAGATGCTCTGCAGGTACAGTCAGTGAGATGCTCCTCATCACAGATCTGCTAGGCTAGTGTTTCTAATGTTTCATGTGAGATTCTGGGTGTTCCATGTCAGAAAGGATTTGGTCTTCCAATAAGGCTGATCTAGGTCATATCGGGTCTGTCTCTGACTCTTTTTTTGTTTTTAAAGGAAAGGTGCAGGTAGGGCTAGGAATGAATTCAAGTAGGCAGGCAGGCAGGAAGAGAGAGGAGGAAGAAGCATTTTACTCATTTTTAATTAGTTGTATAACATGGTTGTTCTTGTCAGCCTGAGACTCAGACAGCGATCCTTGGACTGCACCGGCCAAAGGCAGCTGACGAAACCACTACTCCACCAGGGAATACCCTGCCTCTTTTTTTATGGGATATTTTGCTACACTTCCAAACTGAATATGTCCTTATGAGGACTCTTCTCCTCTCTAGCTTCTTTTAGTTACCTTTAGTCAATCCCCTGGAGGGCAGTAAAATCCCCTGGATGATGGTAAAATTATTAATTCAAGAAGGATATCCTAATATGTTTCCCTTAGAGCTGTGGCAATTTCTCCAATAATGGTGACCTCCGTCCAATAATAGCCAATAACGGTAATCAGATATCCTTAGGACCAGTGGCACATTCCTGCAAGGTGGCTGAAGAAGCAAAGATATCAGTTTGGTATTATGCAACAGAATCCACGAATGTATGCAACTCTGTAGCTGCAGGCTTTGTTAGAATCTTGCCTAACTAACAGACCACACACCACTGTCAGAACATGCTTCAACCTTCTACTCAGCAGCCATCAAGGTAATTTTGTGGAGCTCTGCATCAGCAGATACAATTCCATTTCTCCATGGGGTATGGCTCCCGGGTATCACTTACTTAAGAAATCAGATGGCTTATCTAAGTAGTTGCAGATATCAGAGAAGTGCTGTATGGGGCACATTCCAATAAAAATAACAGTAGCTATGTGCATTGTTTGCTTGCTATGTCTCAGAAGCTGTTCTAAGTAGGTTTATATATTTACCCATTTTATCTTTAAAGCAATCCACAGAGGTAGGGATTATTATTATCCTGACAGAGCAGGTGTCTGAAACTACGATAGAAACTACATAGAAACTATGATAAAGTCACTTATCAAAAGCAGTTATCAGTAGCAGAGCTGGGGGATGAGCCAAAAAACTGTGGGTCTAGAATTTCTGCTTTTATGTCTTCATGCTATTCTGCATACATCGCCCCCATGTAAGAGTTTGATGTAATAGATAATAATCCATCAGAACCATGTTGTTTTCCAGTCTTCTGAAGGCCATTTTGACCTTCTTTGTATTTTGGCTTTTTCTCCCTCCATCACAGTGTTATTGGATAATATCCTTTCTCACTGGCACTGTTTTTTCAATGTTCCTATGGAAAATTTATGACTGAAGTTTTTCTTGTGCTAATTGATAAGTAACTTGTAACTTTTTCAGGCAATGGGTTCTGGAAAGGAAATATTATTCCATGTCTCTGATCCCTTGGCCGAAGGCTGGTGGGTGAGCCTGACTTCTTGGGCTTCTAAAACCTAAGCAGTGTGCCTGAGGTCCTCACCCACCACTAGGAAGGGGAATCCAAATCTCCTGGATGTTCTGGGAACAGTCAGTGAACTCAAGAATTTTATTCTAACAGGTCATCAAAGTAAGGCAGTGTCGAAGTAGGTCAAGAGAGAAATGGAGTCAGAGACCCAGTGAAGACAAAAGCAGGAAAAGGCAAGCTAGAAGGAACCACTGGAAGATATTCTGGGCAATTCTGAGCAACTCTCTGCAAGATCAGAAAAACAGAGCTGTTGCCAGAAGCACAGACATATTTGAATAAACTTCAGAGAAGCTTAACCTTTATTCATATCTTTACTAAATTACTATCCATGAAATACACATATCATTAGTATGAACAATTCTGTGCACTCTTTTCACTTAGTCTTAATAAAAGGTTTCCAGGAATCAACATAGTCCACATTCTTGACTTTTTGATGGCTTTATGGCATGCCTTTCTATTACTGTTTGACTATTTCCTAGTCTTAAATTGGTTCCAGGATCTTTCTTTGGTAAAGTGGTGTGGAAATGTGCCCACTGGGACCACATTCCCTAGCACACACACTCCTGGCCTACTCAGCGGCCAAAATAGTCACTTGGGTTCACCTTGTCTGACTGTCCACTTGTAACAACAACTAAAGGGGGTCCTAGTTATTTCCTGGGAAGAACCTCAAAGAATTAATTGAGAAAGAGCAAATTCACACTATGAAAGAAGAAAAATATTTATGTACCAGTTCTTCTAGATATATGTTAAGAAAGATGATATAGAGTACTTCCATGTTACCTTTTAAATCCTCTGGCCATGCTAACCTTTTCTCACTGTTGTTCAGTGTGATTACCTTCTCCTTTGTCATCCTGATTCTGCTAGTTTAACTCCCCTGATTAAAATTCTCCTTCGAGTCCAGCTGCTTTTAGAATGGAACCCAGGGTCTCAACTATGGTCAACAGAAGAATGTCCCCAGTGTGGACACCCCAATCCTCGGGACCTGGTCATGTCATTTTACACTGAGAAAGAGAGTTTGTAGATGTGATTAAATTAAGGATCTTGCAATGGGAAGATTATCTTGGATTATCTGGGTGTTCTCAGTGTAACCATAGGGTCCTTATAAAAGGAGAGCAAGAAGACAGAATCAGAGAAGGAAGTTGTGATGATGTAATCAGAGGTGGGAGTGAAACAGGGCCATGAGCCAAGAAATGCAGGTGGCCTCTGGATGCTGAAAAAGATGAGGAAACAAAATTCTTTCCTGCAGCCAGAGCAGCAGAATGAAGCTGAAGAACACATCTGGGTAAGAACATTTCAAGGCTCCCACACTATACTCTTCAATGTCATGTACTTAGTCTTCTGAAAGTCATCAAGCACAATACAGAAGACTATCAGTGACAACATTTAGGACATATCCTCTGTATGCAAAGGCCTCTGTTTTTGTTTATGATTATAGCGGACTGAAAGGTGATCGCCCTCAAAAAAAAAAAAAAATTCAAGTCTTACACTACTATTCTTATAAGAAAAAGGCAGAGAGAGAGATCTGAGGCAAAGAGACACACAGGGCCAGGCCACGGGAAGACAAAGGCAGATTGACATCTGAAGTCACCGGAAGCTGGAAAAGCAAGGAAGGATTCTTCTTAATCTTCAGAGGGACACTTAACTTCTAACACCTTTAGAATGTGTTTGGACTTCTGGCCTCCAGAATTGTGAGAGAATAAATTTCAGTTGATTTTAAGCCTGGCTTGTGGTTCTCTGTTATTACAAGAAAATGAAATAGCAACCTTTCCTGTACTTCTCTATTGTGCTGTGAGCCATTATGAACCTGTGTGGCAATCACGAGGCAGACGAAGGACACCTGGTCACCATGCTCCCTCCGGTCTCCCATGCCTTCAAGTGATTCCTATCTCATGAGCCTCCATGCTTGGATGACACCTCAGTACATACTTCTCTCTATGACTGTGGACATAGAGCACAGCCAGCGTGACACAGATCCCGATCAGTTAGAATGAATACTGACCGCAGTGATAAAGCGAAGCCCTGGAGGCCCCTGCCTTGTCAGGCATTAACTCTACAGCGCTGGATGGCAGTGAAATATTGGCCAGAATCCTCATGGTAATTCTTACTCTTTACCAGGATCTCTGCTAAGTGAATGATCTCATTGCAACCTCACCACAATCACATGGGTAAGGAAACAGGTTTTGATGGGGCACAGTGACATACCCAAGGTCACAAAGGTAGCAAGCAAGTGACAGCACAAAAATTGGAAATTAGCTGGCCTACTCTGTTGTGTCAGGGTTATGAGGAGATGCCTGGTCCTTTCTCTGTGGACTAGAGAAGACTTAAAAGTGTCCTGCAGTCTGTGGCCCTCAGAAATAGAAATCGTTTCAGAAAAATGGCCCCAGAAGGGATACTAGTTGACTCATCATTCAGTCTCAGTGGGAACTGCAAGGAATGAATTCACCCTGACAGAGAACAGTTGGGAGTGTGGGGTGCTCCACCCCACCCCGAAGAGGTGCGCTCCATGCTTACCCTACAATCCAGTGCAGAGAACTGAGTGTGCAGAGCTCATGGGACTGCTGGGAGGCAGGGATTAGTACAGCTGGGACCCTGAAGACCAGAATCAGGTAGGATTTCTCAAACCCTGCGGTTTCTTTCACTACCTCTTGAGCTGGGGGACAGTGAAGTCTCAGCTTAGAAAAGACACTTGTACTATACGAGGGAAGAGCAAAAACTGGGTAAAACAAGCAAACTTGTATCTCTAGGCTTGACGAAAGGAAACGAAGCCAGAGATGACATGGGTCGCATTGGCTTGAAAGAGGGAAGGGCCTTCAGCTGTCTGAGGCCTGCAGAAGAGCAGGAAGGAGAACCAAATCAGAGGTGTGGCCCCTGGGGCTTAACCATGGACGGCCCAGGGCTTCCAGACTAGCAAATAGAAGGGAATGTGAGGGGGCCTGGGGGCTGGGGCCACAGGATTTACCAGTGTGTGAATCATCCCTCCGGGCACACTGATAACCACATTTGCTGAAAGTCAAGCTACATGGGTAGGTGTACTTTACAGGAACTTTGAAATAAATCAGCCCTAAGTGATTTATTATTCTATTACATTAGTTCGTTGTTGGCAGATCTGTCACACCATATACAAAAGCTGAGCTATTTCAGTGCTTGTACTTTTGAGTCACTGCCGACTTTCTGTATATTTTCTACCACTGTTCCATAATCACATTTTTTCGTTCAGTGTATACAGGTATAATTAAGTTCTTATCATCTCCGACATTCTTTTTTTCTGTGAGCTCGAAATAGCAACAACAGAAGAGCAGATAAGGTTTTCCTAATGTTTCCTGGAGATTTAGAAAACTCTCCTTGAGACCAATGCTTCAACTTCAGTCTGAAATGACAAATAAGCTAGTGTGAATGCTCTTCTGAGATCTGCAGTAATTCAAAGTGCATATTAAGGTAGCCTTACATCTGACAGTCCTATCAAATCATGTGACCATCTTGCCAAATTGCCAACTCTTCAAAAATTCTTTTTTATGTTTAATCGATTTTCTTTATCCAATATTGTTTATCCAGCATTGTTACTAGGGTCTCAAAAGTCTGTCTTGAACACCTCAATTTTTGTCAACACCAAGAGCACTGAAGGAGAGAGGGTGAAAATATAGGAACCCAAGAAAAGATGATTTCCATAACTGAGAAGACCACAAATGACGTTTTTCATTTACTACACTATTTCCGGAATGACTTCCTTGGCAACTTTTAAATGTTGTTGTATCTGTCAAGACTCCAGGAGTCTTCTCTAAGTTTTTCAACTGTGGTGAGAGGAGAGAATTATAATATGAAGGGAAGGGAGAGATAATCTGGCTCCCCTGATTGACAGATATTTCTCCATTTCCCCCTTAAGTTACCTTTAAAAGCCTCTTTGACTCAGCCACACTGGTTGGAGCTGTGTTGCATGTATTCAGAGACACAAACTTCCCCATTCATGTGGCCGCACCAGGAAATTAGAAGCATAACTCTGACTCAACAGGAGTTTTTCTATCAACACACTTTCCATATATAAATTGTCAGGCCTCGGATGACGGTCCTTAGATGTGCCAAGGTTTCTTCTCAGTGTGCCCAACCTGATTGTTCAGCACATCATTTTGAGAAAAACTTGAACATCAGAGAGCTGCCCTGGTCATTTGTCCAAGCAGATACCCTAAAATTACAGATGTTTACTAGTCAATGACACTCCTCAACAGCTGGAAATCTGCAATGTTCTCCACTCAAAAAATATTTCCTAGATGCTGCAGATGGTGATTTTTGTTCTTCAGCCATGACAATAGCAGCCTGAATTATGCTCATTATGGCAGTTATGTGCAATATATTTTGGGCTCAGTTTAACAGTATTTTGAAGTGAAAACACATGTATTTTAGGGAACTGAAAGTGATTCAAGGTGGTTGGATCAGAGTGTTGGTATTATTCATTAGAAATTCTGTGCTTGAAATCAATAGAAAACACAACTTACAATGACATATACAATAAAAGAAATACATTTATGTCTCACCTAGAAAGATCAGAAATGGTTCTGGAGGTAGATGAAACATGAAAGTATCAATATCTCCTTTTCCCACCTTCCCTCTCTTCTGACTTCCACTTGTTGAGTTGCATGTGAGGACAGATTTTCTTCATGGATGCAAGACGGTGGCTAGTGGTCTGGGGTTGTATGATTCTTTGCTCATGTCAGCAGGGGAGAGAACATATCTTTCTTCCATTGTCAAAATTCCTGGGCTACATTCTGATAAGACCAATTACTGTTTCCAGGAATAAAAGAGATCCTGCTGGGCAGAAACCAGGTTATCCTTGGAATGGAGGGTGGTTTAATCCCACCCAAGCTGTTGCGTGAAAGTGGGATAGCCATGGTTCTGCAAAGGAAAATTGAGATATTGTGTTATCATAAGAAGAGTACATGGATGCAAGGAGGGGAGAATAACCAACATCCTCTATGAATGTGTTGGGAGAAAAATTGTAAGCTATCCAGAAAGGTGGGCTGAGTAGTGCCAGTGACGTACTTTGTTCAGGAGTCTGAACTTAACATTCTTTGAAGGATGATAATTAGCAATTATCACCCAACATACACTGGGAGCAATCCATGAGCGTTTACTGTCCAATAATCTTTTTTTTTTTTTTTTTATTAAAGGAAGGGTACAGGGTACAGGTAGGCAGGCAGGCAAGTAGGCAGGCAGAGAGTAAACAGAGCACTTTATTTCATTTAGCTGTTCCTCATTGGTTGTTTCGCCGGTCCTGGGCCTTGAACTAGGGACCTGTTCCAGGGAAACTGGGATGTATGTGTACTGCACCCAGTTTAAACCATTAAGCCACCAGGGCGCACCCAATCTGTTTTTTTTTTTTTTTTTAACAATTGAAACTTTTAGTGTCTGATTATAAAAGTTAGATGTCTGGATAGTGAGTAGATATTATTTTCATCATTGTACATATTGTTATGTTTGGAATATTTCACAACTAAAAAGTGAAAGTAATGCATGGGCATGATGAACAAGTGCTGACTAATATATCATTTTTTTCTCCTTCTTGGATGCACCAGAAAACTAGTCATTCTTCCTAACTCGCCTTGTGCTGACGAAAAGACTGAGCAAAAATGACGCTTATCTCCTCCGGGCTGAGGTGTGAAAAGTCTTGTATGGACTTCTGCTCTATCTTCCCCTTCAGGTGGAAGTGCAAGCCAAATATAGAGTTGGTGAAGTCAAGAGAAAAGCAGCCTGGATCCCCGAGTCATGGCTTGGATGTCAGGTTCCTTGGAGCATCCCCTGATATTCTGGTTTTGATTTCTGTGGGTCAAAGCACTCCAAAACTTGCTGGATTAAAGCAGCGATTTGCTTTTATCTCTTACGGTTGTATGTGCACTGAGTGGGCTCAGTGGGAGCAGTTCTTGCTGCAGCCGGTTGTTCCTTGGACTTGCAGTCATCTAATTCACTAGAGCTGGATGTCCAAAATGGCTCCCTCGTCTTGGTAGAAGTAACACTGGCTTTCGACTGAGTGTTCTGGAGCTATCAACTGGAGCACCTATGTGGCTTGGGATTCTCACTACCTGGGCTCTGGATCCTGAGAGGAAGCCTCCCAAGCATGTGTATGCCAAGAGACCCAGGAGGAATTGAAAGGCTTCTTATGATTTATGTTTGGATATCTTGGATCAGCATTGTTGCCATGTTCTATGAGTCAAGGCAAGTCACCAAGTCCAGTTCAAATTCAAAGGGAGAGGAATTAGACTCCTACTCTTGAGGCATATGGTATAGGAAAAGAGACTATTTCTAGTGACCATCTTTCATAATCAGCTATACCTACCTAGAGCAAGCTTTATGTGAGCAAGAAATAAATTTTATGCATTAAGCCATTGAAATTTTTTAGGGGAAACTGTTATTTATTACCTTAGCATCAGCCCAACTAAGCTAATTATGAGAATTACAAAAAATATGGAAAAGACTGAAAAAAAACCTGTGACTGAATGCATATATAAATAAATAAGACTAATTTGCTCTATTTTTATTACCCTACCCTTACCCCCTAAGTGAAAAATTTCCATGGATTACTTTAGTTTACAAATTCATAGTTTAAATATTCTATTTTCACACATATACAAAATACTTTATTTCCGGAAAAGTAGAATGTATACAGGACTCTTTTTTCAGAAAAGCAGAGACCAGGAGAAAATAAACTGAAGATATGCTGGAGATGATATGGAAGAAAGATGGGGAAATATCAGTCTTGGACAAAGCGGGACGAAGGCTCTATCCAGTAGAAAGAGGTCGTTCATAATTTTGTATAACTATTAAAAAAATCTGTTCAATGTTTTCCAGGTCAAAATGTCCTTAGGAGTGTGAGTTTTGACCTCGGCCAGTAACAGTCCTCTGCACCAAGTCCTAGGTCTCTGGCGGTAAGCCTACGACTCCTGCCTCTGTTCTCTCTTTCTTGACAGCTTTGACTCCCTTGCTTTGGAGTTTCATTTCCAAATTTGGGTTTCCTTAGTGTGAGTCATAATGCAATAAATAGTTATTGTATATACTGAACCCCAATTGCAGAGAAGCAAGGTAACTAACTGCTCTGCAAAGAATATGAACCATTTTTCCAGGGTGCTCTTGGTCTAGTCAGTTTTACCCTCTTCTAGAACCAGGTGCCCTTCTATCTGGCCATATCTGTCTGTGCTGGCCCCAGGCCTGGTAGATAAGCTTGAGCTAAGAAGTGAAGAAATGTGGGTAGGTTAGTTAGAGGTCAGGTTGGCACCACACAGGGCCAGGGGGAGACCAGGTGAGTAGTGCCATTGGGTGGTTGCAACCTAATTATGGGTTGTTTAGGTAGCATTCATCCTGCTTGTGCCCATTATTTTTTGTTCTCAGTTTAAGGTGTAAAAAGAATCACTAGAAAGTCACAAGTTTGGAGGAAGGGCCTTTGCAAGAAATGTCAGAGATCTGTGAATAGGCGTATCAATATTTAATTACTGTTTCCTGCCTTTTCACATAAGTGGTAAAATGTGTATTTTATTAATAATTTCAACCGACACTACATTTACTACTGACAATGATTACCACCACATCTATAGTTTATCAAGCACCTATTTGTTATGTGCTTTACTTCTATTATTCCTAATTTTTATAATCCCAGGGAGTAAGGATTATGTTTCTCCCTGTTACAAATTTTACTAATATGAAAATTGAACAGGATAATTAAGACATTTATTCAAGGGTAAGAGGTGGAAAGCTGTAGCATCAGAATCTGAATCCAGGTCTATCTGACTCCAAACTATAAATGTTTTGATGCTTATTTAAAAATGAAGCTTTAAATATAATTATGCTTCAATGTATTATTTTTACATAAAATTTATGAATGACCTACTTATTCTAGTGTTCTAGAAACATTCCATTTAAAACAGATTTTTTTGAATAATATTCAAAGTTTCTATTGAATTTATTGAATAGGACACCAACTTTTAAGTGTTCTAACTTTGCGGGTTGTATACTTATTTTAAACAAGTTGTATAGAAGGTCACAATGACTGCTTGTTAAGGTTGATGTTTTATTTGTCATTTATAGGAGTTAATGTTGAGGAATAAGGCTATTTGTTGTGTAATTTCCCTCTACTAGCTGAGAAGGTAAGGTGTAAATAATCTAGGAACTTTCTATGGAAGAAAGGAATCCTTGTATTTTTTTTGTGTATGAATACTTGAATATGATTTTGACTTCATTGAAAAACCTACCCATGATTGTGACTTGTATGGGGCTTTAAACAAAAGTAAAACAATACATACTTATTATAGAATATTAGTAAAATATAGAGGAGAAAATCACACATAATCTTACCAAAGATAAAAAATACAGTTGTCTATTTTATGCAAAACTTTACATATTTTACATGTAATTCACTAATCTACTTGGAATTTATTTTATTTTAGTCTAGGATGTTAAGCCTATGTTTTTGATAAGACAGAGATGAGCATAAAAAAACTCATTACTTAATTTCCAATATGGTAAATAAATATCCTTGTTAGAAATACATAAAGGTAATTTAGAGTGAGACAAATCTTGGGTCTCTTTATATCCATGGTTGGGGAAATTCATAGGATTTTTGATGAATACATATTTTTACGTTAAAACTCCTAAGATCAAGATGAAATTTCTGCCAAAAAATTTAATTTTTAAAAATATGGATAAGCGTTTTTTTCAAATTTAAATACCATTTTTTGATTCTAAGGTAAATAGTTTGACAGAGTGTGAAAAGAACAGTAGTCTGAGAAATAGACTACAATAAATCTTTCAAGAAATAAATTAAATACCTGCCAAAATAATTTCAAATAACTTCCCGAGTTTAAATTCCAAACTTTCCAAGAGTCATATGCAACATTTTTTCCCTTTTGAATATAATTTTTAGAGCACTTTTTTGGTTCACAGAAAAATTGAGCAGAAAGTATAGGAAGTTCCTATATATCTATACCCCCAAAACATGCAGTCTCCCCACTATCAACACGCCTCCAGTGGCACATATAATTCATGAACCTACACTGAAGCATCAGTATTACCCAAAGTTCGTAGTTTACATCAGGATTCACTGGGGTTGTACATTCTGCGAGTTTTGACCACTGTATAGTAATGGATATTCACTATTATCATATAATCCAGAATAGTTTCATTACCCTAAAATCCTCTATGCTCTGCCTGTTCATCCCCTGCGGCCACCTTCACACCCCAGTAACCACTGATGATTTTTTCATCTTGCAACATTTGAAAGAAAACCTATGTAATTTGATTGGGAAACTTTTCTAAATGATCTTCTAAGGGCTGCCTGTAAGGCTCTCTAAGACAGAACAGAACTGTATTCCCAAGAATTCCAGGGGCTTCCTGCTTCAAAGCAAAAGTGTACAATGCAGTCAGTTTGGGGATGTAGTTAATTGGGAGCATTCTCTTACATACTAGATGTTTATAAGGAAGATAGTGTCTGTTCCCACTTTGTGCAACTCAAGATCTGCAGCAAATATGATTGTGAAACTGGTTTGCAGGACACAGTGGTGAGCGATGCTGCAAATGTCCCATATTCAGATGTTTAGAAAGATATCCTGTGTCTGAGAGGTTGTTTCCCTATAGCCAGAGAGTATCCCGTTTTCTGCAAGAAGAGGACAATCAGGTTTTATTTACAGGGTAATTAGAAAAAAAACATAAAATGTATTGTTTTTTAAGCATGTAGTTGTTGATTTGGGTCTATTCTGAGACTGGATATTTAAGACAACAATCTAAACTTATCTTGCATTATTTAATACAGTTTATTCAGTGCTTTATTACACATTCCTTTAACTGTTTTTATTGCATTTCAAACTTACAGATAGTTTGTAAGAATAAAATGAATACCAAGAAAACCTGTGTAACTGTTACCTAGATTCTGCTAGCATTTTACTTCATTTGCTTTATCATTTATGTAGGTGATCTCTGTCTTACAAATAATATTTAAATGATGTTATATATGAGCATTTTTTTCTACATAACTTGAGGATAAATGGTTATTTACTTGTAAATACTTCAGTGTGTATATAACACGAGTAGGGATATTCTTGTATATAACCAGAATGGCAAATTAACACTTGGATACAAAACTTTTATCTCATTTTCTGCTTGTATTCTAATTGTATCAGTTGGTGCAGTCATGTCCTGTATTGCATTCTCCGCTTCCAGTACCAGATCCAGTCTAGGGTCATGTATTGTGTTTAGTTGTTGTTTCTTTTTCCTCTTTTAATCTGGAATGCTTTCTGTGACCTTTAAAAATATTACTTTATAGTCCCTTTCCATTTTTAAAATTAGAATAGTCATTTTTTTGTTTTGTTTTAAATTTGTCTGATATTTTCCCAAAGGCCTAGGGGACAGCTCTCTGTCATCTGAGCTGCCTCATTGAAGTTATGCTGAAGAGTAATGAGCTCTTTTCTTCTGCCTTTTACATCACACATCTGTGTCCCTACTGGTAGAATTTAACCTGGAACCATTCAGGGGATAGTCCCCTGGAAAATAGTCCTAGACTTTCTCCTCACAGTGCAAAGGGGAACGAGAGAGGGACAGCAATGATGCTGAGATGACCACTGACGAGGGAGCAGGAATGCCTATCCTATTAGGACCTGGCAATAGAAGAAGAGGCCTGAAAGATCACAAGAAGCCTATGCAAAGGGCAGGGAGGGGTGGGTTTGTGACTATCTAGGAAGAGAAGTGGCCAGGGGTAGTAGGCTATAGCAGAAAAGAGCTTGCTGTATTTTAAAGGTGACATCAGGTCAATGTAACTCAAATTTGGTTGGACTTGGCATTATTTTAAGATGGAGAGGATGATAGAGGTTAGATTGTGCTGGGTCCTATAGGACCTGGTGAGGCACTTGCATTTTGTTCTGGATGAAATAGAGTGCTCCTATCCATATGGCACCTTGGGGAAAATTCGAAAAAGGCACCCATTCCTCATAATGCTTCTCTCTTGCTGGGCTATTATTGCAAAATACTTTTTTGAGGGTAAGGCACTTCACTGAAATATTCACAAAGAATATATGTAATAAATATAAAATTTGCAATGCTTCCAGTGTTGGAGGCACTCTCCCATAGAGTTGTTCTACTATAATATGTATCTACGCTTGCCTCAGCGGGGTGCATGGAAGGATTTCTTTTGGGAGGAGTGACACAGTTCTGTGTGGAGGTGACAAGAGGAGAGGAGACCAGATGAAATGATTTGGAGGTAGATCCTACAAAATTTTAGGGTAAAGGGATTAGATGAAGCAGATGGGGGAAAAGATGAGATGGCTGGTGAATGGCAGTGCCATTTTACTGCCATGGGCTTTCCTGGGAGAAGATTAAGGTCCCTAGTGGGAAGCAGACAAAGAAATTAAGAAGTAATTAAAGTCCAAGTATTTGCCATCATCCCTTGAAAGCTCTCTTTCAATCAGAAGTTAACGGGGGCCTGCCCTGGTGGCTGAGTGGTCTGGTACACCCTAGAAACAGTCCCACATACATCCAAGGTCCCAGTTTCAAGACCCAGAGCCAGTGGGGACAACCTATGTGAACAACTAAATAAAACAAAAAGTGCTTCTTCCTCTTCTCTCTTCCTGCCAGACTGCCCACTTGCTTTGATTCCTGCCCTCACCGTTCCTTACAAAAAAAAAAAAAGGTTAACCAATTTCTTGCATTTTCCAAAATAGATATCGTTGATAAACTTAGCCTTTAGGACAAGAGCAAGATCTTTGCCCTTTGACTCAGAGAATTAGGTTAATGTGAACTCAAATTTTACTAGCACTTTCAGTTGTTCTATGTTTTAGGCACTCTACCAGAAACTGTATACTTTGCCTCATTTTCTCACGTGGTAGTCAATGAGGGTGTTCCTAATTTTATCTTCATATAAAAATTCAATTCTGCACAGTCAAGTATATTTTTCTTTACAGCATTCAGATTTCAGTCCTGCTAAATTATACAAAATATCTAACTATTCTGCTAAACTTTAGGATAGTATATTTATACTTAAATTTTAATCCAATTATAATTAAATTTTTCTCAATATAGGAAGTAGTTCTTTTTGGGTTCCTTCCAGATGGAGAACCAATTGTATCAGCACCACTTATTATATAAACTATCCTTTCCCATCAAACTGAAATAGCATCTTTGACATAAATTAAATTTATTTTCTTTTCCTAGACTCTATTCCCTTCCACTGTACTCTTGTACAGTGGTCTATTCCTCTCCTGTAATGTGTTTTTTTTTTAATTGCAGAAACTTTGATTTTACATATTAAAGTAAACCCATATGTATAGGTTCCCCATATGTGCAGTTTCCCCATTCCTTAACATACCCTGTATTCTTCACCCTTGTTCAGTGGGCTCCGTCACCACTTGTCCCCTCCCCACACATTCCCATCCCATTGGCGACCTCAGTCTGTTGCAAATGTCCAACAGTTGGTTTTGTTTCAAACGTTCCTTTGTTTTTTTATATTCACATTCCACCTATGAGTGAGGTCATCTGGTGTCTTTCTTATTTTGGCTTATTTCACTTAGCAGAATTACCTCTAATTGCATCCATGTTGATTCAACTGACAGGAATTTATATCTTCTAATGGCTGTAGAGTAGTCCAATGTATATATGTATGTATGTATGTACACATACATATATATATATATAATATCTTCCTTATCCATTCATCTGTTATTGGGCACTTAGGTAGTTTCCAGTTCTTAGCAATTGTGAATAGGACCGCAATAAACATGGGGATACATAAGTTGCTCAATATTTGGAATTATTAACCCTCCAGATTAGTTCTATTTTTCTCATAATTGCTTTGGCTATTCAAGATCTTTTGTTGCTTCATAGAAATTTTAAGATTTTTTTGTTCTATTTCCTGGAAATAAGCCTGTGGGATTATAATGGGGGTTGCATTAGATCTGTATGTAGATTTAAATAGGATAAGCATTGTAATGTTGATTCTTCCCAACCATGAGCAGGGACTATTTTTCCATCTCTTTGTGTCCTCTATTTTTTTTAAAAAGTACTTACAGTTTTCATTGTACAGGTCTCTCACTTCCTTTGTTAAGTATATTTCAAGACTTTTGATTCTTTTTACTTCCATCTTAAGGGTGTGATTTTTAAATTTCATTTTCTTCTTGCATGTTATTTGTGTATAAAAATGCAACAAATTTTTGTGCATTGATTTTTGTAGCCTGTCACTTTACTGTATTTTTTTAATAGCTCTAGTAGTTTTTTGACAGAACTTTTAGGGTTTATATATATATATATAATTATGTCATCTGCAAATAATGATAGTATGACTTTCTCCTTTCCAATTTGAGTATCTTATACTTCTTTTTCACGCCTAATAGCACTTCATAAGATCCAGTATGGTGTTAAATAGTGGTGATGAGAGTGGACAGCCTTGCCTTATTTCTGACCTTAGAGGAAATACTTACAATTTTTCACCATTGACTAGATGTTGGCTATTGGTGTGTCTGTTGTATATGACTTTTATTATGTTAAGATATGTACCTTCTATGCCCATTTTATGAAAGATATTTTCTAAAATCGTAAACGGGTATTGGATCTTGTCGAAAGCTTCTCTGCACCTATTGACATGACCATGTGGTTTTTCTCCTTGCTCTTGTTGATTATATTAAGAGATTTAAAATATTGAACCACTCTTGTATCCCTGGGATAAGTCCCACATGGTTAGGTGGATGGTATTTTGATGCATTATTGGATTCAGTTTGCTAATATTTTGTTGAGAATTTTTTATGTTCATTAGAAATATCAATCTTTAATTTTCTTTCTTGGTAACATCTCTCTCAGTTTTTGGTTTTAATGTGATGTCACCCTCATAGAAAGTATTTGGGAGTGTTCTCTATTCTACAATATTTTGGAAGAGTTGGAGAATAGGTATTAATTCTCCTCTGAAGGCTTGGTAAAACTCATTAAAAAGTCATCTTGTCTCGGGCTTTTATTTTTCAGGAGGCTTTTGATTACCTCTTAAATTTCTTCCTTGTGATCTTTCTGTTCAGGTTTTCCAATTCTTCCAGGTTCAGTCTCGATAGATTGTATTCTTCTAAAAATTTGTTCATGTCCTCAAGATCGTTTACTTTGTTGGCATGGTGGTTCATAGTAGTCTCTTAGGATGTTTTGTATTTCCGTGGTATCTGTTATAACTTCTCCCCTTTTGTTTCTGATTCTGCTTATGAGCATTTTCTCTCTTTTTTTTCTTTGTGAGTCTAGCCAATGGTTTGTCAAGTTTGTTTATTTTTTCCAAGTGCCAACTTTTGGTGTCATCGATCTTCTGGATTGTCTTTTTGTTTTCTATCTCATTTATTTCTGCTCAAATTTTGATTTTTTTCTTTCTTCTACTGGTTTTTGACATTAATTGTTCTTCTTCCTCTAGTTGTTTTAAATGTAGGGTTAGATTGTTTATTTGCAATTTTTCTTGTTTCTTGAGGTGAGCCTGAATTGCAATGAACTTCCCTTTTATTACTGCTTTTGATGTAGCTCATAGATTCTGGTAGATTGTGTCTTCATTCTTATTTGTCCTCTAAATATTTTTTAAGTTCCTCTTTGATTTCCTCTTTTACTCAAGAGTCATTCAGAAGCATATTATTTAGTCTCCAGTTAATTTGGGGTCTTCCAGCTTTGTTTTGGGGGTTGACTTCTAATTTTAAGCTATTGTGGTCAGAGAAGATGCTTGGTATGATTTCAATCTCTGCAAATTTGTTCAGATATGTTTTGTGTCCCAGCATATAATCTACCCTTGAGAATGTTCCATGCACACTTGAGAAGAAAGCACAATCTGAAGTTGTTGGATGAAGTGTTCAGTATATGTCTATTAGAACTAACAGTTCCAAATGGTCATTTAAAGCTGCTGTTTCCCTATTAATGTTCTGCCTGGTTGATCTGTGCATTTTTGTAAGTGAGATGTTTCAGTCTTCTACTATTATTGTGTTTCTGTTGATGTCTCTCATCAGTACTAAAAATACTTGCTTAATTTATTTTGATGCTCCTTCATGGTACATATATATTAATAAGCAGTATATCTTCTGGCTGGATTGACCTCTTAATCATATATAATATCCATCTCTATCTTTTGTTATGCTTTTTATTTGGAATTTTATTTTATTCTATAAAAGTATAGCTGCTTCTGGTTTTATTTGCTTGCCAACTGACTGTAGGATTGCTTCCCAACCATTGACTTTGAGCCTTTGTCTATCTTTTAAAACAAGGTGGGCTTCTTGAAGGCAGAAGAAGGTTGGGTTATGCTTTTTTGTCCATTCAGCCACTCTTCATCATTTGACCGATGAATTCAGGCCATTAATGTTTAGGGTGATTATAAATATGTAGCTGTTTATTGTCATTTTGTAATGTGTCTTCTGTATATTGTTCCAGATAATGCCTTTGTTCTCCTCTTTCTTTTCTTAGGTGGTTGGGTGTTGTTATGTTCTGACTGGTTTCTCTTTTTGTTTTCTTCTTCGCTTTTTCCCTAGAGATGTACTTTGAAGTTACCCTGAAGTTAGCTTTAAGAAATCTATGGTTACTTCCTATTTTTATTTGAAAGCAAATTCGTCTTGCACTCACTAACATTCCACATTTTTATTCTCCCACTTTTTACGTTTGCTGTCTTACTATTTTTAAGTGGGGTTTCTTTATACTTTATAGAGCATCCTTTAGTATTTTTTTGGTAGAGCTGGTTTTGTGGTGATGGATCCTTTAATTTTTGCTTATTGAAAAAGATTTTTTATCATTCGTTTAGTTCTGAATGATAATCTGACAAGGTATAGTATCCTTGGTTGAAAATTCCTTCTTTAAAGCACCTTGAATTTATCATGCCATTCCCTCCTGGCCTATAAGAGTTTTAGCTGAGAAATCTGCTGACAATCTTATAGGGACTCCTTTCTCTGTTATTGTTTTTTTTTCTGGATGCTTTTAAGATACTTTACTTTGTATTTTTCACATTTTGATCATAATGTGTCTAGGTGTAGTTCTTTTTGCATTTCTTTTATTAGGAATTCTTTGAGCTTCTTGGGTCTGGAGGCCTGCTTTATGCTTTAGGTTAGGGACTTTCTCTTCAAATACAGTTCTCAGCTATTATTTCTTCAAATACAGCTCTGTCTCCCTTTCTCTCTCTTCTCCTTCTGGGACCCCTATTGTGTGGATGTTGTTCCTTTTGATGTTATCACATAGG
>RJWH01000945.1:443967-517890 GCA_004363575.1 Solenodon paradoxus
TAAACCACAAACTGGTGTGCTTAATTTGTGAAGTTCTGGGAAGAACATAGAAGGTATTCAATTAGTTGCTATAAGTGCTATAGAAAGCAAGTTGATTTAGGGTGGACCAAACAAACTAACCCACCACCAACAAAAATACCCTGAATCCTAGCTCCTTACGAGCTTGTGACTTTTGACAAATTCTCTAAAGATCACTAGACTCATTTGTGAAATATATCCAGAAATATTTGCTTCCTAGTGTTATGAGAATTTACTAAAAAGTTAGTGGAAGTGCCTGGGCTATGGTATTCGCTAAGTTATATTAATACATCAACAGAGTGGCAGTGAATTATACAGAATCATAGTCTTAAATTTCAAAAGGGAAGTAATCTTTAGAAATACCTACTTGATTTCTCAGCTTTGTGCGTTAGATTCTCTGAGGAGCTTCTTAAAAATGCTGAAGCCTGAAGCTTAAAAAATACTGATGCTTAGAACAATTAAGTCATAATTACTGAGTTTGGAGGTCAAGGCATACGTAGTTTTGCTAGGTGTTTTGTTTGTTTTCAAAGCATTGATTTTAATGTGTAGTGGAGGCTGTGGACCACTGGTTGAGTTCAATCTCCCATCTCCTATTCTCTTCTTTTTGTGATTGAATAAAGTGCTGGAGGTTAAGTGTCAGTCAAATTTCTATCAGGATAGAAAGGATGTATTTGCATTTAAGAAAGTGAAGTGCATGGAAGTTAAAGTAACAGTTACATTCATTTCAGACCAGAAAGATCACATTTGGAACTACAGTTCACTAACTCCTGTGACCTTCCCCTCCACTCTTGTCTACAACAACCTGCCTGAATGTGTTATTTAACCCTGTTACATTCAGAACTACCTCGTCTTAAATTTGTGGTTAGAGATGGAGGTTGAAGAACTTGTCTTTCTTCTTATTTTAAATTTTACTGAAGGAAATTGCATCATAACATACAGGTTCAAAGTACATCATTACAAATCAACATCTGTATGGAATGCATTAAGATTACCGCCAGCAGTCGAAGGGCCTATTTCCCATCATATCTGAGGAACCAGCTTTTTGTCTGAATTGTCACCTCCTGTTCCTCACAGACTGTTGATTTTCTTCTTCCTTCTCAATTCTGAACTGTTTCTAGTCTCTTTTCTTCTTGAACTTTGCATATTAACTTGTCAATTCTCATCTTGTAAATATCACCACTTTTTCTGCTTCTACCTCTGCACAGCACCCATGGAAAAAGAGTCATAGCTATGATGACTTTTTTTCCCTTTTATACATTAAAATCATATGTATAGGTTCCCCATTCCTCATATGTATATATGTCAACACACCCTGCCTGCCTCCAAATCATGTGGTGACTTTTAAATATTTGTCTCCAGCTGCTTGTGTGCCAGTTGCTTTCTAATCTTTTTTCATCCAAAATGACATGTTTTCTCCGTTACTTTCTCATTGTTTGAGGTTTGCTAGCACCAATCTTGACATATTTGACTCTTAACGGATAATCTTGCTTTCTAAAATGATTAAATCCCCCACATGAATTTTCTATCTTCTTGTTTGCCTCAAGTTTTCCATCTCTTTTTTTTTTCTTTTCCATTTTCATAAATGAAGCTATCCTTAATTCTTTGTATTTGTTTCATTTAAACAGTGGTTGGGAAAAATCAAAATGATTTTTGTATTTCTTTTTATTTTATTGTGCTTGTAACTATTTGCTTTTATTACAGCTATATTCGACACATTCTTTGCATTTTATTAAAAAACTTTTTTCTTTATCTGTGAGAGAATGCTGACAGTGAAATAATTTTAGACAGTGTCAAAAAATTTCACCTTAGTACTTGGGTGAGTTTCCTTTTAGACTTTAGGTGTATCTTTCCAGATTAAAAGTTTCTATTATACATGCTGTTTAGAAACCTTGTTAAATTGTTAAGTAAGGCAGTTTATTAATTAAATTTTCCACATTAAATATTCACGTTTCTTCAAAAACTGTCTAGAAACCCATTATATGGGTTTCCATGTTTCATTTAACCAGTCTCCTGTTCAACATTCAGGGGGTTCCTGACTTTTCAGCATTATGGACAAAGCTGCAGAGAACTTTTTATGAGAACAATTTTGTGCGCTGGTCTAATTTTTTGCATTTATTCTTGATAATAGAATTGTGTAAACTTTCTAAATAGCATTTAGAAAAGTTCCAATGTATATCAAGCGTCAATGCTCAGTTCCCCTGATTCTTAGAGAGGTTAATAATACCTCATTTTAATTTTGATCTCTTTGCTCAGCTCTGAAAGTCAGTATTTTTCTGTTTACTGGATATATTCATTTGTTCTTCTAGATATTGCCATTTGTATCTATCTGTTTTTCATTTGAAGCATTTTCCTTTTTATTGATTTGCTGGAGCCCCAAGAACCTCTTACCCACCCTGACCCCAATAGTTTATTTCTTTGGATAAATTTATGTAGTTTAAAAATTCCAGGGTCAAGGGAGAGTGCTTCTGAAATATTTTATTATAATGCATTGTCATTGGTTCTTGATTTTTCCCCATGGGTTTCACTGCTTATTGTGAATTTTTGGCACAGTAAGGTTATCTAGTCTGACTTGTGAAACATGTGAAAGCATGTTGAAGAGGCGCTTTGTGCTCTCCTCTCCCCTTCTCTTGCTTCTCCTCTTGCTTTTAAATTAGATGTTCCCCAAAGTTTAGTGCTCAACCTCTTGTCTCTCTCACAGCACCAACCAGCATCTCTCTGTATGGTTAACTACTAATCTGTCTACTCAGGCTCCCTGCTCAGCTTAGTTTTGTTTGTCTGACAGATGTTTGTTTTGTGGGTACCCTGAAGGAACTTCAAGATAAATCAGTCCCTAACTGATACCTTCTTTCTGAAATAAAACCAGCCTCTGCCTATTGATTTATGCTTATAACTTTGAGGTCATCTCATAGTCAGTTACTTCCACGTTTTCAGTTAATTACTAAATTCTATTTGCTGTATCTCAGTAGCTCTCTTATTTGCGTCTTCCCCTTTTAATTTCTGCTGTCGGTTATGATGGCCCAGGCTTTTGTTACCTTTTATTTGGAGACTGTTGTAATACCCTTCTGTTTTCTTTTGTTTTGGCTTTATCATCTTCAGCAGTCTCTCCAGGCTGTCCTGTGTATTGCTTCTGTGTACTGATTACAACTTTCCTAATTAGTAAAGTCTAAACTCTTCAGTCTGATGCTTCCTTTCCTTTGCAGTTTGGCCCTGATTTACCAGATATCTGTTCTACCACTACATTTTCTTCTGGCCATACTTCAGCCACTTTCATATTCAACTTATTTTCATATTCAGCCATAGCTCACTTATTTCCTCTCTGGGAAATATATTTGTACACCATAAACCCCCACTCTTCCTCTCCCCCACATAATTTAACCTGCAACTTTTGTTTAAGGCCTAGCTAGAATCTCTTAAAAAAATTGTTTTAAAGGAAAGGTGTGGCAGGAATAAAGGCAAGTAGGCAGGCAGACAGGAAGAGAGAGGAGACAGAAGCATCTTTATTTTTATTTCAGTTGTTCACACTGGTTTTCCCCATACTCCACCCGTGTGGACTCCAACCCAGGGTTATGTGGCTTGCTCCTTCAGAGGTGATTGACCTAACTGCTGTTCCAGGACACGCTGTTGCTTACCATTTAAGAGTCATTCCTAGATGTAGAATTACTTCCCAACTAAACTTTTTGGTCCTAGACTTCATCACTTTCTGTTTATTTTTTTATTTTTTTGTCTTTTAATTAAAATTGTGTCGTTTGTTTCTTCTCTGCTCCTTAGAGTGCATAGGTTCGCAGTTAAGCATACTCATTTCTAGTACATTACATGAGTACCAAACCCATTTCTTGTTTTTCCTTTCTTATTAGGTACTCCTGACATATGCTTTCCTATAGAAATACACTTAATGTATAATACATGAATTTTATGTATTTGTGTATACAAACAGGAATGTAGCTGTTTTTCTGAACTTCACAAGATTGTTAGTTTTGAGTACTTCTATTCTTTAACATTACTTTGCACTAAGCAGGTAGGTAAGTAATGTTTGCTACTTGAAATTATTGAAAATTATTACTGGTTTTACTTGCTTTTACATTGCTACACTAAAAAGTTGGGGATCTAATTTCAGCCTTATCCTTCCACAAACCGTTAATCATGGCAGACTTGAATCTGACCTGTTCTTCCTATTCCTGTTACAAACTTTACACTTTCCCCTCCACTTTTACAATAACTTTTCAGTGGGGTCCTGCTTTCAGTCTCTCCTGTTTATCTTACATGGTTTCCACAGCTATTCTAGAGAAATACAGATCAAATCAAGACACTCCTTCCAAAAGCTTCAGAAAGATCTCAAAAACTAACACAATTTCTTGTCTTATTTTTTCTCCCATTTTCTTACTAGATCCTCCCTCCAGCTTCTGTTCCAGCAGCTGTACATGTGATATTTTTTCTTATTTTTTTTGGACACGTTTTTATCTGTAATGCTTCGTAGCTTATCATTTTTTGCCTTTTGAAGTTCCAGTTACTGTTCACAATCAGTTTCAGATATTTAGAAGCTATATTCTTCAAGTAAGTCATGACGTCACACCTTTCTCTTTTTTTTTTTTGCGCTTAGCATTTAAAAAATGTTTTTATTATACTACTTACCTCATTGTGCTTTATGTTAAAACTTTGTAGGGCATGTCTTAATTCCCGGTGCTTGGTTCTTTTTTCCTTCTAACATGAAGTATAAAGCCTTCAATATAATGAGCAGATTGTAACTGCTTTGAAAAAATTAAAAGGAAATTTTGTAGGGATGTGGCAGGATAACCAGTGCCAGAGTGGTATTTTAGTTGAGCATTCCAGCTTTATTTTTCAAATATTATATGATTATTTATTTACAGCTGTCAGCACTGTACAGCTGCCCCTGTACAAATACTTTTTGAAATGATGCAGTTTTTAATCTGAATTTTGTTGATGAAAATACGCACACATCATCCTTTTTTCTTTACTAATTAAACAGCTGTGCTTTTTGGCAAGAGAATACATCATTTTATGTATTGTCATGAGATTGAAATTTTTTAAAAAACAGGATCTGCCACGTTCAACACTCAGAATCCATAATTAGATGCTATAGTTAAATGAACTGGTACATTTGCATTCATAAATTTAAAATTCATGGGTTTAGTGAAGCAGTTGATATGTAGGGTGTGGTTCCTGTTTACTGTGAAAATTAGTACAGATGTCAAAATGAAGTTTTTGATTTTTGTCAAACTCTGGGAAGAAACTGCTGCCAGTGACACTTGTATAACTGCTGGTCATTTTCAGCTCAGTGCACACTGATAACATGTATGTGCAAGCATTTTTGTAAGTGTTATTGGGAATGCAGAGTTGTAGGAAATAATTCTTGTTTTCAGGAATCTCCAAATCATTTGGGAATAAGCCAGAGCACAAATCTTTTTAAGCAGAATATGGCACGCCCTGGTGGCTCTGGTGTTTAAACTGTGGTTGGCGTGTAGACCATGTAAGGAGTTCAGCACCTGGCCGGGGGAAACAACCACGAACAAATAAATGTTTTCTTTTTCCCTCCCTCCTTCCTTCCCTTGTTCCCCCTCTCACTCTCTCTCTCTCCCTGCCTTCGTCTCTCACTCTGCTTTATCCTCTCTTTAAAAAATGTATATATGTATACTTGTAATTATTTATATGTGTGTGTTTATATGTGTATATATGTGAATGTAAGTGTCATAGAGTGGTACAAATAAAATGGTATGAGAATTTTAAGATAAAAAATATCTAACTGATGAAAAATACACTGAACTGACTATATCTTGAAAGGACTAGTAAGATTTCAGAATAAATAGTAAGGGAGGGAAGAATACTGAACTCAGAAGTAGAGGAGGAAACTCAGATTTTCGGGGGATAGTTAGTAGTCCAGTTTTACTCTTAACAGAGAACACAGAGAGAGGTAGAACTGGAAAGATAGACTGAGATAGGGATGGGTATTGGCTGTGAAGGGCATTCAGTATCAAGTTGAAGATTTTGGATTTAATTCTTTAGGCTAGAAAGAATTAAAAACACAAAACTTTGGTGTTTTGAATAGAGAGCTACTTAATCATAGCTGTCGTTAAAGAATGTTAATCTTGCCTTCTCTGATACAGTGTAAATGCTAAAGATTAGATAGAGGACTCATTTAAAACTTGGTCCATATTCTTTCCCCTTTCCTACCTTTCTAAAGACCTCTTGTAACTCCCAGTGTGGTGGTTCTGATTTTCCAAATTAATTTTCGAAAATCCTCAACTATAATTTAATTGTTTTATATACCATGATTAAGACTAACCTTTTTGAAACTGCCTATATTGATACCCTAAATTACTCATAGCTTTGCTCGTTGCTTCCCTTTTAGTATTTGAAGAATCATTTAAGTGTAATCCCAAAATATGTAATATGGTCCATGTTATGGAGTGAAATATTTCTGAGATATTTAATTTGGAAGATAACAAAAGTATATTAGAAAGAAGATGGTTTATTACCAAAAATATGTGTCCCTCTGGGAAAATTGCTTAACTAGTCCATGACTTGATTTACTTTTTCGTAACACAATTGAAATTATTAAACTAGATAGTAAAATGATAATGTCCTAGCGTATGTGTAGGTGATGAGTTAAATGGTAGTTTCTTTCTTGGCTGACCTGAATAATGCATTTGTCTCATTTTCAGTAGTAATTTTTTGCTGACTGGAAAAAAAAAAAAAAAAAACTTTTCTAAAGAAGTACTATGGGTTCTCTGTAAATATGATTTAAAATTTTTAAATTTTCATTCTCAATCCAGCTTTATGTGAGTTTATAATGCAAATAAAAGGCTGTTTCTTTTTATCCTTTTCTGAGAAATTAACCTGTTTTCTCTTTCATTACCAGTTTCTATAGTATGTATTCTGTAGTTGGTAGTAGAAAGAACTCTTTCTCCTCAGGTTGATGGAATAAAGTAAAATTTACTAAAATCCATTTCATTAAATTCTCAAGTATTTCTTCTTTATCCTAATATTTTATTGAAAGTCTTACCTAGAATTCCCTGATTATTATGCTTACTAAACTATAGAACTTTTGAAACTAAGAACTCTCCCTTTCCATAAGGTATGCACTCAGTGATTGTTCATTTGATTTAGATTCCTTAGGAGAGGAAGTAGTTTGCCCTGTCACTCACACGTTTGACCAGGAGAGATGTACCTCTGTTGGTGTGTGTTTTTGCTTCTTGTTTTCTCTACTTTCTTTTTGTCTTTATCTTTCTTTTTACATTTCCTGTAAAATTTCAGTTTAGCAGTAACAGATTTTTCTTTTTAGAGGAAGGAAACAGGCAGGAAGAAAGATGAGGAATTTTTTTCTTTTAAATTGTTAATTTCTGTTGTTCCCTCCACCCCTGGATCTTAAACCTAGGTCCTTAGGTTTTATATGGACTCTGCCACAGATTTAACACCTGAGCCACCAAGGCATGCTGGCAGTAATGGATTTTTTTTGGAGGGGGAAGAAGCATTCTTGTTGACATTGGTTGTTATGCGCAGACCCCAGACACTAACCCACGTCCCTGGAATGTATGTGGACTGTGCTCTTTCGGAGGTGGCTGACCTAACTGCTTACTCTGCTAGGGTGTACCGAGATTTAAAAATCTTGATTGACATTGCAGTAGTCAAAAGTTTGATTAAAAATCAATTTGCAAGCAAGTAAGACCCGTAGTAAACCAGAAATATGGCCCATCTACTATCAAAGTTATTTTATTTTTTAAAGGAAAGGTGCACATAGGAATGACGGCAAGCTGCAGGCAGGCAAAAAGAAGCACTTTATTAGTTGTTCATCTTGGTTGTCCCCCACCCCTTCCAGTCCCTCACCCCGGCCTGGGGACATGAGCCTGGATCTTTCGGATGTGTGGGCTATACCTGCTGAAGGTGACTGACCAAATTGCTGCTCTCCAGGGCACACAAAAGTTCATTTAAAGACAGAAAGGGCCTTCCAGACTGATTTTTCAAGGTGGTGGGTAGACTTCTTCCTCACATCTTCTAGTTAGGTAATATGCGTGAAAATCTTTTGAGTGCATTTAGAATCCAGCAATTTTGGTTTATAGTTTATTGGTGGTTTTTTTCCTGGCACAGTGCTTAGTTCAGTAATGACTCTCACTAATGTCACATGTCATGTGTATGTGTAAAAGGAGTAAGACTATTTTTCATTTTAAACTTATCTGCAAGGATGTGATAAGAAGTATTGATTTTCAGTAAGAAGAACTGGGTCTTAGTATTCTGTGACAGTTGGTCTTCTCAATTGTTAATAGTATTGTGTCTCCTTCAAAAGAGTTTTTGCCTCTTCTAGTATTACATTGTTAGCAGGTGGTAGATACTCCACCAGTGAACATATTCTTTAGAACAAGATGTTACCAAATTCTAGGGTGGAGCTTAGATAATTCAAATGTAGTTCTTGTCTGCCGTTGTGAAGGAGATAACTTGTTTAATTTTTTAAGATTGATGTATAAGCTAACTTTATAGAAGTTTTAAGAGATTTTGGTGGGTTATGCTTTTGCTATAGTTCTTACATTTAAAATTATGAATTAGTGCTGAGAGACAAAGGAAGATTTGAAATGTTGGCAAGAGATACTGTCAACTTGGGTAGAAAAACTCAAAACTGTAAAGATATTCACTAATTCCAAATTAATTCATGGGTGTAACATGAGTTTCGTCGACATTTTACTGGATTTTTATTCTTTCGTTGTAATTGAAAACAATGATTCTAAAGCTCAGAGATCTTTAAAACCAAAAGGATGTTTGCTTACTAAAATAAATAGACTAAAACCCATTCTAGTTGCAAATGACCATCATATGGTTTCATTGGACATGTATAAATCTCAAGTATATTGTAGGTTCTTAGTGTCTTGCATTTTTTGAAGCATTTGGTATTCCATTAACTTAGGGATTAACTTGACCCAAAGAAAGAAAATTCCTATTGCACCAACTTTCAGTTTTATTATTGCATTGACCAAAAAGTTGCACATCTTTCAAGTTAGGAAAGCAATTTGGAAAGTCCTTATTTGCGGTCTTTCAGTTTGTTTGAAACTTTCATTTAACATATTGAGAATTTAGATTTCTTTTTCTTTTTTTTTTGCAGGAAAGGTGTAGGCAGGAATGAAGGGTAGTTAAGGCAGGCAGGCAGACAGAAAGAAGAACCACTCTATTCATTTTAGTTAGTTGTTCTTGGTTGTTGCCCCCAGATCCAGGACGTGAAACCAGGTCTCTGGAATGTATGTGAACTGTCCCGAACCTCTCCTCCACCAGTGTGTGCCTTAATGGCAGAGGTAAACATTTCAGGACTGTTAGACAAGTCAGGAGATGAATGCAAAGATACAGCAGGCCTCAAACTAATAATGATGTATTATCATTGATAATTGTTTATTACATCAGTAAAAAGTAAAAGTGAAATCTCTAGACTATGAATTTTCAGATTTCAAAGATTACAGTGACATCTAATCTTTGTAGGTATTTTTTCAAATTCTGAATTTGTTAGTAAATAGTATCCTAAAGAAAAGGACATACTAGGATTCATACATAATAGGTTATGTAAGCAGTTAGTTGCAGTCAAAGAATGCTGCTATTTTATATCTGTATTTGTACATACCTTCACATGTATATTTATATATGCTCTAGGCAATTAATATCA
Organism: Solenodon paradoxus; assembly: GCA_004363575.1. Lineage (NCBI taxonomy): Eukaryota > Metazoa > Chordata > Mammalia > Eulipotyphla > Solenodontidae > Solenodon > Solenodon paradoxus. The sequence continues at coordinate 453,638 of RJWH01000945.1, forward strand.
CTTCCATTTTTTCCCTTTGGATTTGTTAGTTCCTAGAATAATAAAATAGCAAATGCTTCAGGACAAAGGAAAAGCAAGTCACTAAGCTCCCGTGTTTCATTAATATATTAAGATTGCTCTTATGATTTTTTACTTTTCTTTCATTCTTATTGCTATAAATTAGTCATAAATATTTAGTGTATTTAAAAGAGGATTTTGGACCCAAATAATAAATTGTAATGTTTTTTCCTGGTATACTGAATGTTAAAGCTCTCTGTGGTCGCAATGTGTGACTAAGGTTGAGAAGCCCTGCTGTAAAAAGACATCATTTGGATAAATAAATAAAGAAGAGTGGGTAAAATTTTTTTTGAGAAACTGAAGTAATGAAGATGGTCTAGACTAGCCCTACCAAGATACATGGTACTGACACAAACTGGTTAGACCAGATGCCCAGAAGTACAGCTCTTAGAATATGTAAGCATTTAATATAATATATAAACATTTAATAGTGTCATGAATCAGGGGATTAGGTTATTGATACCATTAATTAAAACTACCACTTGACTACTTGCTGAATAATATTCTCTCTTTTAATCGCTGCTCCCCCCCACCCACATAATTGCTATTATTATTTCCATTCATAAGGGAGGAAATCTGAGGTATTTTGGTGATTCCATAGCAATTAGTCCTTTTAGAATTCAGGTATTTGAAAAGAAAATAAATTTTTACCTATACAAGAGTAAATTTCAGATAGATAGATTTATATTAGATAACAGATAGGGACATCTAATAATCTGAAAAAGGCAAGCTCTATGAATAATGAGAAAAAAATCACAAGGAAAAGATCTGTACATTTAATAAGAAATAAAATGCCTTTTTATCAAATACCATAAATAAAATATAGACTATCAAAGAAATAAATAGGTTAATAGCCTTTGTGCATACAGCGCTCATACAGATTAATAACCCCTAAATATATGAAATTAGAAATACAAGTGGTTAATAAACATAGTAGAAAGTGTTTCCCCTTACTAGGTAGCTATGAAATGAAACGTTCAAGTACATTAAGAGTACTGTTCTTTCCTGTATTAGGACCTTTGCCCATAGTGTTCATTTCTCTGTGTCTGACCCCTCCTCTTTCAAGACCCATTGCTTACTGCCACCGCAGTGAGGCTATTTGACTGACTCAATCCAAATGAGCTGTTCTGTGTATTGTGATACTGTTGACATCCTTCATTGTACTTCCCTTTAGGAATCATCTATTAACTGTTTTCTCCTCCTTAGACTCTTGAACTCTAAGAGGAAAAGAACAATATCCAGTATCTAGAAAGTACTTGATAAAGTAAGGCATGAATAAATGGAATAAATAAAAGTGAGTGAAATGAATAAAATGAGATATTTTTAAAAAATATATCCTATTTGCTGAAATTTTTAAGGAAAAGTACTATAAGAAAAGATGGGTATTGCAATAATTATGCTACGTGGTAAATTGGTATTATCTTTCAGAATGCAAATTTTGTCAAAAGTCGCTGGAATCTTAAATATTAATGCCTTTTAACCCAGTAATTTTACAACTTGGAATCTGTCCTAAAGAAGTTATCTCTGCCAGAGGATGAGGAAGCTTTCTTCTATATTTACCTGGTTTTCCTTCTGAAGTAAACAGCAATCCAGTTGGGCCATGTTTTATAGATGTCTTCTGCTGCCTGTCTCCATGTCCTCTGAGTAAAATAAGTGGAGGACTTAGTCCTTGATCTAGTCTAGTTGTCAACAAAAGTCTGTGAGAGTTCTTGTTCTTGGGGTACCTCTGTGCTTGTGCTAAGTTTGGATTTGGACTTGCTGTGGGGTGTCTAGCAGTAACTCAGCTAAAAGTGGGCTTTGATTTTCCTTTTGATAAGCTTTCCCATTTCCTTTCTCCTCTGTCCCCCTTGCTGTTGAGCCACCCGCCATCCCTTCTCCTCCTCTGTCCTCCCTCTGCCCCTGTGTGTGTCATTTATGTATTTTTGGATTTTCTAGGTCTGTGCTTCCCTGCTCTTTGCCATGTCACACACATACAGAAAGGAGCTGAGAATACAATCTGTTAATTAAATTAGTCAAGTGAACTGCAACTATCATTAAAATAAGTAAGTAAGTGAACATAGGCATGCCGTGGTGGTAAGTCCGTGGCCTCTGGTCAGCACTGTCTGTACACATCCCAAGGGCCAGGATTTGCTTCCCAAGGTCAGGGGCAACAACTAAGATGGAAAACTAGCAAAAATAAATACTTCTTCCTCCTCTCTTAAGAAAAAAAACAAAAATCAAGATAATAGAATACCTCATTCATAGTTAAAAAGATTATGAGGATGTATTTGTAGCTTTGAAGTATGAAATGTATTTATATGGATAGTTGTCAGACTTTGAAAGCTATTTGTTCTAGTCAAATAATCTTCAAACTTATTATGTTGTATTGTTTTTAAATGGGAAAGATTTATGAACACAGATTCAGACTTCTAATATTGTAAAATTTGAACAATGAAACATTATTAGGGGACCAACTAGGTAAATCATGATGTCCTGAACTTTCAGGTTATTTGCTCAAGTTAGTATTTCCTTATCTTCAGTATTTTTAGGGTTTGCAGTGAGGGTCCACAAATTAGAACTTTCTTCATTCTTGTAGAACCTATGGAGCCTTAATCAGGAATAATTAGTGTATCACAGTACACTGTTAACAGCACAGAGGAATCAGATTTGAGCCTCAGTTTTGACAGCCTTGGGCAGGATACTTAACATCTTTGTCTATTTACTCATCTATGAAATGGAGCTGATAGTGTGTATCTGTTGTAAGGTTGCTCTGAGTAGAAAATACTGTTAAGGCATGTAAAGTACTTGGGCCTCTAGTGTATTAAGTAATTCCAGGCTAATTTGCCTCTTTTATTATTGTCTCTTTTTGCCTTATGTTTCCTTCAGCTCACATTTCAGCTATAATATTATTCAGTGATATTTTTCAGAGATAATAAAAACCTGTAGTTATTTCACAGGAGCCTGAAAAAGTAAAATCAGAAAGTGATATATATGAAAAGCTCTTCACAAGTTTGTGTTGTCATTAATTAAAGTAGCAGCAATAGTAGGAAACTTGTTTGTGTTGCATATAGGCTGATTAATAACCGCGTGCAAATGAGTAGAATCAGCAGTTGATTCTAATGGGAAAAAAAACACACACACATGGATATTTTCAGTTCACTAAAGTGCCAACTTTTTTCCTGCCTTAGGATCTTAGCAGTTAGTCCTTTTGCCTGGAATATTCTCTCCTGTCTCCATCTCTGCCTACCCATTTCTGTATATTCCGTTCCCCCTTATCTGATGAAATGATGCCACTTTAGAAAGGTTTTCCCTTACCATCCAGTCTGATGGATTTAAAAAAGTTGATTTAAAAAATTTCACTTTAAAAAGCCATAACATTAATTATTATTTGGTTCTCAGTTTTATTTCCCCTCTCCCCACTGGGATGAAAACCTTGAAGAGCAGAAACCTTGCCCATGTTATTTGTTTTTCCTGTTGCTAGACCAGTGCCTAACAACAAAAAACACTTTTTGAATATATGAGTGTAAAGTAGGAACAGTTATCTATAGTTGTACTTCCCACGGATAAATAACCATTGTTGATAGTGTGGTATGTAGTTTTCTGATTTTGTATTCTGTATTGTGCTTACATATTAACAGGTATCTGTGATTATGCACTTGTACTATATCTCATTGAGTTGTAAAGATGAACATGTTTTACTGTATGTGTTATGTTTTTAAAATTGGGATGTCATAGAATCAAGGATATGCTATGATTTACTTGGCAACATTCATTCTCAGAAGCACATAAAATGATTATGTGTCTTTCAGTCTGTAGGATTTAGATTAGATGAACTGTGGTATATATTTAAAACAAATATGAGATCATGATGTTCAACTCCTTTCCACCTAAATATCTTCGTCATTTTCCCATATCACTATCTTTAGATCTCATTATTAAACTTTTTTTTTTTTTCTTTAAAAGGAAAGGACAGGCAGGAATGAAGACAAATAGGCAAGCAGGTGGGGAGAGAGGAGGAAGAAGCACTTTATCTGTCTTATTTTAGTTGTTTATCTTGTTTCCCTGGCCCCAAGTCTTGAGACAGAGACCTTGCATGTAGACTCCACCCAGTGGACGAAACCGTTAGACCACCAGGATGTGCCAACCTTTAAATTTTTAATGCTTCTTCTTAATATGACTTGGATGTAGTATAGTTGTAGTAGGAAATAGGGCACAATTCTGGGGCTTCAGTAAAGTCATAGTGGGTTTAGAGATTAATCCTATGATAGTTTAAGATTAGATAAATATAGGTACACTCTTGTGGCTCAGATGGATAAGGTGCAGGCCATAGAAAGCCCAAGGGATAGAGTGTTAATGTAGGTGTTATGTTCATTTCTAAAACATTCTTGTCACCATTTTTGAACTCCTTTGCTGTGGCACATGGTATAGTTTCAAAGATAGATATTAGATCTATCTCTGTCTTTTAAGTTCCCCTGCAACCTGTGAAGGAGATAGATTTTAGTCTTCTGGTAGGAATGAAGCTAGAAGGAAAATGGAACATGAAGAGTGCAGAACAAGGTTTTTAGTCTGATGGAGTTTAAAGAGGACTTTCTGGAATAGTAGAAATTATAACCTAAACTGAGTCTTGAAGGATGAGTAGGCGTTAACTGGGAGAAGCAGTATGAGATAAAACAGCATGAAATGAAGACAGGTATGGATGAAGTGGATCACAGGTAGCAGGGTATTTTTAGAATAAAAATTTGAAGTGAAGAGTAGCTTATATGAGTTGGGAGAGGTAAGCAAGAACCAGGCAATGAAGAACCTTAAACATTATGCTAAACTAACTGAGACGTGTATCACAAGGCGTGGATGGATGCTGCTTTCTGGTTAAGGGAGTAATCCATCAAGAAGAAATAACTGATGTGCCCTGATAGAGGTAGAGCAGTGGTTAGGTCAGTCACCTCTGAAGGATGTAGGCTACATACCCCTGGGTTCAAGTTCTGGGTCTAGGGGAAACAACTATTGTAAAGAACTGAATGGAAATGAAATAACTATCATCAACATATATGCACCCAATTCAGAATCACCTATATGCATAAAAAAATACAACTGAAGGCAGACTTTGAGGTAACACAGTAATAGTATAGGACTTCAACACTCTACTTATACCAATAGATAAATCATCCAGGCCAAAAATCAACAATAGGGGCCTTAATTGAAACAAGAGATCACATGGACCTAACAAGACGTATTCAGCATGTTCCACCCCAGCAAAAAGAAGTGTACATTTTTCTAAAGTGTTTGTGGAAAATTCTGAAGGATAGATCGTATTTTAGGACACAAAAATCAAGTGTAGGCAAATTTAACAAGGTTGAAATTATAGAAAGAATCTTCTCTGATCACAGGGGTGAAATTAGAAATGAACCAAAAGAATAAAACTGTAAGAAGCACAAAGATGTGGAGACTGAACAACATTCTTCTGAACAGCCTCTAGATCATCAGTGAAATTAAAGATGAAATTAAGACCTATATGGAAACAAATGAAAATTCAGAGATGAACTTCCAGAACATGGGATGCATCAAAAGCAGTTCTGAGAGTAGAGATTATAGCCATACAAGTGCACATCAAAAACCAAGAGAGAACCCAAATTAAATCCCTGCCCTCACACTTGAGGAAACTAGAAAGGGAAGAACAATTAAAACCGAAAATCAGCAGAAGGAGGGAAATAATAAAAACTAGAGCAGAAATAAATGAAATTGAAAACAAAGACCTTCCAAATGATCAGTGAGTCCAAGAGCTGGTTCTTTGAAAAACTAAAATCAAGGTTAGACTAGAAAGACTAAGAAAAAGAGAGACGATCCTAATAAAAATCAGAAATGAAAAGAAGGTGCGATTACAAATGATATCACAGAAAGACAAAGGATCATGAGAGACTGTTATGAACTCTTATGTTAATAAACTCATCAATCTTGAAGAAATGAACAGATTTCTAGTATCCTATAACCTCTCAGAACTGAACCAGGAGGACACAGACAACTTAAACAGATCAGTCACAAGTACAGAAATTGAGGCAGTATTAAAAAAAAAAAAATCTCCCAAAAGACAAAGCCCAGGTCCAGAAGGCTTGCTTTAGTGGCAAATTTAGTGGTGAATTCTACTAAACATTCAAAGAAGAGCTAATCCCCACTCTCCTTAAACTTCCACAAAATTGAAGAGAAGGGAAAACTCCCAAAAACATTCTATGAAGCCAGTATTACCTGGATTCCAAAATTAGACAAAGACAGTACCAGTTACAGACCAGTAAAACTGATGAATATAGATGCAAAATCTTCAGCAAAATCCTGGCAAGTAGAATTTAACAGCACATCAAAAAAAAAAAAAAAAATTATACACCATGGCCCAAATGGGTTTTATTCCAAGGATGCAAGGATAGTTCAACATATGTAAATCAATCAGTATAACCATAGCATATCATTAAGCTGAAAATGAAAAACCATATGATCTCAACAGATGGCAGAAAAGACATTTGACAAGATTTAACACCCAGTCATGATCAAAAAAAACCTTGCCAAAATATGAATAGAAGGCACATAGCTCAACATAATACAATGTATGACAAATTCACAGCCAACATCATAATCAATGTTGAAAAACTGAGAGTCTTTCCTCCTAAGGTCTGGAACAAGACAAGGTTGTCCACTATCACCACTACTATTCATCATAGTTCTGGAAGTCTTGGCCAGAACAATAAGTAAGGCAAGAAAATCACATTAAAGGAAATCACATTGGGGGAAAAAAAAAAAAAAACTATGATAATTTTAGATGATATACCTAGAAAACCCTAAAGGTTCCATGAAAAACTGCTTGAAATCATAAATGAATACAGCAAAGTGGCAGGATGTAGAGTCAGCACACAAACATGGTAGCATTCCTGTGTACAAACAGTGAAGTAGAGGAAAAAGAAATGGAAGAAATTTCATTCACAATAGCACCAAGAAAGCACAAATACCTGAGAATAAACTTAACAAAGGAGGTGAAAGACCTCTATAATGAAAACTACAGGACCTTAAAAGAAATTGAAGAAGACAGAGACGGAAAAACATTCCATGTTCATACACTGGAAGAATTAACGTAGTAAAAATGGCCATTCTACCCAAAGCAGTATATTTTTAATACAAGTCCCATCAAAATCCCAGGGACATTCTTTAAGGAAATGGAGCAAACTACTGAAGTTTGTATGGAATCCCAAAAGGCCTCAAATAGCAAAGCTATCTTAAGGGAGGAAAAAGAACAGTGGGGGGAATCATACTCCTTGATCTTAAACTATATTACAGAACTATCATCATCAAAACAGTTTGGTACTGGGGCAAAAAAAAAAAAACACACTGATCAGTGGCATCGTATCGAGAGCCCAGAAATAAGGCCACACCTACATGGACAGTTAATCTATGACAGAGGTGCCAAGAGCATACATTGGAAAAAGGAAAGGTTATTTAACAAATGGTGAAGACAGAGTGGGAAAAACACTCCTCAAAGACATTTTTGGGGAAAAAACAGCAGCTAAAGAAGACAAAAAGATGGCCTATAGGCACTTGAAAAAAATTTCTACATCATTCATCAGAGCAATGTAAACAAAAACTACAGAGATAAGAACCTCACACCAGTGAGAATGGCCTGTATCAAAAAAAACTGGAATTAGATGTTGGAGGGGATGTGGAGAAAAAGAAACCTTCCTATGCACTGTTGGTGGGAATGTAAATTGGTTAACCTTTTTGGAAAACAGTATGGAGATTCCTTAAAGATGGGTCTACCATTTTATTCAAATCCCACTCTTGGCATATACCCAGAGGATACAAAATCTCTAATCAGAAAAAATATCTATACTTTGATGTTCATAGCAGCACAATTCATAATAGCCAAGACATGGAAACAGTCTAAATGCCCAACATCTTTATTCAGCTGATTGAATAAAGAAGTAAAGAAGCTGTGGTACATTTACTTAATGGAATTCTATGCAGTTACTAAAAAAAACAAGAAACAAAAAAGAAATTATGTCCTTTGCAATAATCCTAGATGGAATTGGAATGGATCATGTTAAGTGAACTAAGTTAGAAAAAGAGAACTACAGAATGGTTTCACTCATATGTGGAATAAATGAAATGAAACATAAACAGATAACTCCCCGCAAAAACTCACAGGACCCGAGATGATGACCGCCGGGGGTGGGGGTGGGGGGGGTGGGAGGGTGGAAGGGTGGAGGGACGTGAAGAGGGGAAAAGCGGGTGGTAAAGGACACTGGGACCTGGTGGAGGGTGTCATGTGAAATATAGATTGAGATACGATATCAGTATTAAAAAATGATGTAGTATTGTGAACAAAAGTTAATAAATATCAGTAATTTAAAAAGAGAAAAATACATAGGAAAAAAACCACACACACAAATACTTATGCTAAAGATCCTGCATTTTATTATATGTTTAGGGAGTCATTTTGAACAACTTCAGTAGTCATTTTGCATTTGAGAGATCATTGCCTGAAGCCTGATTTGAGGGGCAAGACCAAAGGCAAAGAGATCTGGAAAACAGTTGTGGTAATAATCCAGGTGAGAAAATTAAGGCGCTTGCAGCAAATACTCGTCGTTTCTTAGTTTAAATATTATTTGGCCCTCTTGTTCAGAATCCCTCTGAGACTAAATTCATGGAACTGGATTTATTATTTTGCTAAGTCGACTTTATTGTTCAGTTGTTTCTTTATATCTGTAAGAAGCATATACTTTTATGAATACCTACTTAACTAATGTACTATATGGAGATGGTTGATAAGTGTTTTTGGATGATTATAGAAATTAGGAGATTCTAGCCCTTTTGGTATGCTTAGTGATTGTCTTAGAGAGAAATGATTTTGGAGCATTATGTCTTCAGGTAGAGTAATTAATTGTTAGATTAAATGTAGTTCTTAGAGAATCTTAATTTACATGCATTTATAGTTTCTATGTGCTAAAATTTTTTTCTTTTTCTTTTTTTTTTTTTTAAGGCTATTAACAAAAGATGGTGGATCGTTTGGCGAACAGTGAAGCAAATACTAGACGTATAAATATAGTGGAAAACTGTTTTGGAGCAGCTGGGCAACCCTTAACTATACCTGGACGGGTTCTTATTGGAGAAGGAGTCTTGACTAAGTTGTGCAGAAAAAAGCCCAAAGCAAGGCAATTTTTCTTATTTAATGATATTCTTGTATATGGTAATATTGTCATCCAGAAGAAAAAATATAACAAGCAACATATTATTCCCCTGGAAAATGTGACTATTGATTCCATCAAAGATGAGGGAGACTTGCGAAATGGATGGCTTATCAAGACACCAACAAAATCATTTGCAGTTTACGCAGCCACCGCTACGGAGAAATCAGAATGGATGAATCACATAAATAAATGTGTCACAGATTTACTCTCCAAAAGTGGGAAGACACCCAGTAATGAACATGCTGCCGTCTGGGTTCCTGACTCTGAGGCAACTGTGTGTATGCGTTGTCAGAAAGCAAAGTTCACACCTGTTAATCGTCGGCACCACTGCCGCAAGTGTGGGTTTGTTGTCTGTGGGCCCTGCTCTGAAAAGAGGTTTCTCCTTCCCAGCCAGTCCTCTAAGCCTGTGCGGATTTGCGACTTCTGTTATGACCTGCTTTCTGCTGGAGACATGGCCACCTGCCAGCCTGCTAGATCGGACTCTTACAGCCAGTCATTGAAATCTCCTTTAAATGATGTATCTGATGATGATGACGATGATGATAGCAGTGACTAAGAATAACTTTGTAATATTTAATCGGGTGTGACTAAAAAATCAGCTTTTGGGGGAATGTAAAATTCTGCGCTCTCTGTTTTGCTCTAGCCATGAATTTGCCTGAGAAACTTTTAACCTATGTGCCTCAATATATACTGTAGAAAATAGGTCCTAGTATCATTACTCTCTGCTCAATCCCACCTCACCCCACCCACCACTCTTCTACAGGGTTAGACTATTGCACATATATCAGATATATTTTGCTTTCTTGTTTAATTTTAGATTGTTTTCTTGGAAGGTTGGGGAAAGATGTTTAACAGATCATGTAATACATGTTTTTTTATTATATGTTCTGTTATGTGGAAAAACCGAAAGCAAAGAGTAATGGAAAAACAGTATAATGTGGTTACTTTAAATAATAATATTAGCATTTTCCTAACCATCCTCTAATGGTTAAAACACCAATAATAAAAATACATGATTTGGAAGTACTTTGGCTTTCTCTTATACCAGCTAGTGCCTTATCATAATAGCACTGTTATGTGAAATAAGCCCCTACCTTCTTACTTTTTATTTTGTTTTAAAAATACACTGGTGCTCTTTGAGGTGTTAAAATGAATGTTTATGAATGGGTGTAATGAGAAAATACTTCATATTGACAGCTACAAATAAACTAAATTGAGAAGTTTTTCATTCTCTTTGAATAAGTATTTTTCCATAAAATTATGATTTTATTTTTGTTTTATAGATACCAAATTATTGTCAAATATATATTTTAAATTAATAGGTTAATCACTCTTAAGAATTTGGTTTTAAATTTATCATATAGGATGCAATCTTGCATTAGCTTCTGCTTTTACTAAGAAATGTGTAGGTATAAATTCATTTACTTTAACATTATTTCTACAGTGAAAAAACAAATGAAACTATTGGATCATAGAACATATTTTAAAAAAAAAATCCCATGATAGAGCACAGATCTGCTTCGGCAAGAAGTGGTGTATATGGATGGTCAAGATAGGCTAGTGAAGTTTGTCTGTACTTCATATCTATGGAGTATTGTCTTTCAGTGTGAAACTATCTTGAATTTACAAATATAGTGTTATATTTTATAAAGTTTTGTAAAGTCCCAAACAATATTTCTATTTTTGTAAAACAATTGTATGTTTAACCTGTTTCTGAAGTCATTTTAAAGTCTGTAGAAATAGAGTAGCAGCTGGTTTTTCTAAATTGTGAACTTTGGGTCAGTCTAGATTGCTTTTAAGAAGCGGTAATTTTTCACTCTGCTTTTGAGGCAGCCATTAGGTTGAAAGTATATTTATCATAAAACTTGATGCATTTTGCACTACTCTCTCCATTTGTATGCTGCAAATAGTCTTTCAAATATGAAAAAGCAGTCTAAAGTTTATTTAAAATTCTAAATTATTTTGTTGTAAAATCTTTCAATCTGGATGTACTGCAAATGTCATTAGAGGCTTGATTGAGTAACTTGTGAAGGTGAAGTCTTTGGTTTGGTTGAGGCATTATTATTAAATTGTGAAGGCATCTGAAATGCATAGATCTCCCTGTAGGAAATATGCAAGGCACAAGAAATTTTTCATTTTAATGTAAGACGGACTTTTGTTTCTAAGCAATATATTCTTTAATCAATCAGCATAACCTGAGAAGTTCTAGGGGAGACTTGCCTGCTACATAGGAACCTAGGAAATTCAGGAACCAAGGGGAAATGTTTTGAGATAACATTTGCATTGTCAGCCTCCATGGACTCTGTACAATAAAAATATTTTACAACTTCTGCTTTTATGACTTGGAGATTTTTTCTGCCTTGCTGAAGTAATGGAGATATTGTGCATATTTTGCCTCGTTCAACAGCTGTGAGTGCCTTCAGTGTGCCAGGCATTGTTCTAGGCAGGAGGGGGTAAAACAGTGAACAGAAATGCTCCTCATTTCATGGAGTTTATATGCAAATAGGATCGAAGATGTATTTTCTTCCAGATTTTTTTTCTTTAATTTTTTTAAGTTTCTGTAAATCTTATAGACAAGCCTGAAGTGAATTTGATGCTGTTCTTCTGGAATGATATTTACTGAGTTGTACTGGATCCTTAGTACTTAGGCAGATTGATAAACTGTTGGTGTAAAGAAAGCAAGATTCTGTTTACATCAAAGAAAAATAAGTTGAATATACTGTACAGGAATTCATGCCGTGGGTCAAGTGCATATAAAACAACTGATATAAATCATTTATATATCACCTTTGTGAGAAATGCTTATAAATTTGCATTTTCCTAATGACCAGTTATGTTGAGGACCTGTTTTTCATGTGCTTATTGGCCACTTGCCTATCATTTTTTGAGAAGTGTAATAGAATCCTTCACCCTCTTTTAAAATAAGATTTTTTGTCCTTGAGTTGTATGAATTTATATAATATAGATACAAGCTGTTTATCAAATGACTTGTAGCATGCAACGTCCTCACATGGGAGGATGCCTTCTCTCCTCACTCTGCTCTGACTACCTGCCACTACCCCCATGTGGGCACCTTGCCTCTGGGCTCTGACAGCACCAGGCTGTCCAGCCTCTTCCCCTTCACCTCCCTGCCCTCCATACATCTCGTATCAGACTCCCCTGCACAGAACTCTGCCTTGCTCTGGTCCATCCAGTGGCTTTAGGACTTAGTTGTTCAGAGGAAGGGAAAGGCTATGCACATAGTATAACTCCTGGAAAAAGAAAGGGGGCTGGACGGGGTAGAAAGCAAACACGTAAGTGAATAGGGAAAAATCTTTAAAACAAATTCACCAGGTATACAGAGAAGCTAAAACTAGAGCTCTGAGCTGCTCTAAGTGGAGGATTGTTTAGAGAACCAAGAACCAGGTCAGACTGTCACTTGTTCTAACTCCATCTAGCGAAGACCCTGTCACTTCACATTTGTCAGAGCTCCAAGGTAATCCATGGTTTCCAGTTGGTCTTGACTGAAAAGTAGAGGTATAACATTTTCACGGCTTTAATTTAACTTGAAAATAGATCACAAATCAACTTGTTTTAATGGTGGTGTGCTTGACACAGTAGGCTTGAGCTAGGAGATACCACGATTGGATGAGAGATCCATGAATGAAATATGTTGGATTTTAATAATTTTAGTGAAAGGGGAAAAAAAGTAATGGGTTTGAAAATCAAAAGAAGAAAGATACCAGACGATCTCATTTATAGGTGGAATGTGAACAGACAAAACAACCAATCCTGAAGCATTTGCAACAGAACTGCGGTGATCAAAAGGGAATGGGGGCGGGTGGGGGCACATGGTGGCAGAGCCTACTGGACAGTGGGGAAGAACAATTGATGTGGTGGAGGGCATGCATGGTGTGTTGACATAGCTAAGAAATGGGGAACCTAAACATAGGAAATTATTTTAATGTTTAGAATAATTACTACAATAAAGATAATTTTAAAAAGTAATGGGTTTGAAATACTCAATTCTCCAGAAGTCATTTGAAAATTTATTTCCATGAAATGAAAAATAATGGCCACTATTAATATACTTAACATTTGTATTTGAGTCAGTATGGTAAAACAATAGATTTCACAAAATTAAATTGAAGCTTTGGTATTCACAATGAGAATATTACTAATTAAATGAAATAATTTTACAGAGTAACATTGAAAAAAGCAGAGCAAACTGCGAAAGCAAGCATAATGAGTTTGATAGATTATAATTTTTGAATGACTGGAAACCAGTTTACTTTTAACTGGGTGTATAAAGTATATTTTGGAGGAATAGTGACTCCCAATTTCATCAGTTTTCTATCTTTCACAAGCTTTCCTTGGGGATATTTTAAGTTTCTAGGCATAGAAGCTGAAACTTATGCTAATAAAGATCATTTCTCTTTTGTACCTTTGGATGAATAGAAGGGTGAAAAGCATGTTTGATGTGTAAACATACAAATGACTTACAAAATTTTGCTGAGTTATTGAAATTATAGGGAAGTGCCAGTGATAAAGGCATTAGGCTTATATTTTACAGACATAAAATTTAACATTTCCAGTGGTTTAGAAATATTCTCTGATTTTGAATATTTAATGGTTTTTAAGTTCTTGATAGCAAAAAAATCAATGGAAAAATGTTAAACACAGCTTTTGCTTGGTCAGTCGCTAAAATGCCCAATTATCTGGGGCCACGGCTTTTGTATTCTGTGCCTTAGACACCTGTACTCCAAGGCGGGCGCCAAATTACATAATTTCAACCAAAGCAAGTATCTAGGCTGGTATAAACTAATACAGTTCCTTATTTCCATTGGGAACGTCCCTTCTATGTAATTCTGACTATTATGTAAACTCAGTGTACATGTATATTCAATTTGATTTCCCTCTACATTAAAATGGACACTATCTTAGAGGTAAGATTTACCTGACCATTAAAATCAGCCTTTTGTTTGTTACGGGTTTCCCCTTTGGTGGTCAAGGTGGCTCACTGCCTAGGGCAGAAACCAGAAGTGCTTTTAAATAATAAATCATTAATTAGTAATTTATTTTATCCTTAGGCATGCTATTCTGTTCATAACAATAATGATAGGTCCATTAATAAAATAACTAATACTTGATGTTACTCTGTATGACATACTGTTCTAAGTTCATTATTAAGTCAATCCTTACATCAGTCCTATAGGTATATTATCATCCTTAGCTCATAAGGCTAGTGAGGCAGGTCACACATCTAGTAAGTGGCAGGCTCAGGATGTCAGCCCAATAGTGGGACTCAGTTCATGACCTTTATCTAACCTCAATTGGCTATACCACGCTGGAGTCTGTGTCTAAGGGAAATACTGAAGATTTTTCCAAGTGGGCAACATTGGCAAAATCCTACTCTCACAGTAAGACACAACTCATGTCCTAATCTGTTGGCTTCCTCAGTTGATTTTCTGGGGCTTCTTCAATACTTTGTGTGTATTTTATGTCCCCCGTGTTTATCCTAATGTGTCTGCTTACTTTACTCTGTGACTTCCTGAAAGGAGTCCACGTAGGATTCCTATCACAAAATGATAGGAATTTAGCTCCCTTCCCATTATCTCCATTGTTCTCACCAGTTCACCCCAATTTAGCACATGATCCAAGTAAACAATGTATTTATTAGGCAAACCAGTTTTAAGGCACACCCTTTCCTTCCATTCCTAGCCTGGGACCCTCGAGCTCCTTTCATATGTCACTGCCACTATATTCTGTAATGTCAATTGTGGACCACACTGCCCAGTGCCGTTCATTCATTCACCCGAGTGAACATGCAAGTATCTCACTGAGCAACAGCTTTCCACCTGGCACTGTTGAAGCCCAAGGACTATAGAAGTCACTGAAGTAGTCTGAAGTTCCTGTTCTATTGAAGCTTATGTCCTAGTATATCATATAATGCAGTATCAGATGCTATGATGAAAATGAGGGTAGGATAGGTGTAGGGAATTGAAAGTGGTCAACAGAGCTCAGTTTTGAGTCCCTAGTAGGCACATAGTAGGTGCTTCATAAATGCTGGAATGAGTGAAATTTAAGTTCAAGTTTGAAATTTAATTTACTGTCTTACACTTAGAACCAACTACGATTACCAATTACAATTCTGTTTTTGAAGGATGAACATTTTTTTTTTTAAGTAACCAGTGCTTCAAGATAACAATGACCTCTAGTCATTAGATGAAGCTGGGCCCTGCTAGGAAATATTTCACTTAGTTTAAAAAACTTGCACACTTACTGAATTTAAACAGAATGATAGTTTTCAGGGTCAAGTTTACGTGCATCTTTTCATTAATGAATTTGTTAAGATTTCCCTTTGGGAACTGTGGAGGAAAGATTTATTTTGCTTTGGGATAACAAAGAGGAGACTTTTATGAGTGAATAAATTAGGCATGCCAGCGATGGTGATAATTGGGTTGCTAGCCAAAATGTAGCTCCACCAAGGCTTATTCTCATTTAAAGTCATTCTGTGTCCTTGTCTGTCATCAGATGAACAGCTTTGAAGTCTGCTACCCGCCTGCTTTGTTTGGCTTCGGAGACAGCCACTAATTAGGACATTATGTATCTTAACAAAAAAAAACGTAGCTGCAAGTTCTCAGAACAGTGAACTTTGAAGGATTGGGATTTGCTTCCTGGCTCTGCGAGTTTGGAGAAAGCCCAGCTCAAGTGGGCCTACTGAGACGCTTTCCCTCTTTGCCTCTTTTCACCCCACCTCCCCACACAACTGTCTTTGTCTCCTCCTCTAACATTGCTGCTGCAGTCTTGGCGTGGCTTCCTGCTGGCCTGTTAGGGGCAGAGGGCTACCTTGCTCATCCTTGAATCCTCAGCGCCTGGTCTATGGTAGATGCTCAGTTATTGCTTGTTGAATCAAATGAAAATACTCACTTGAACAGACTTAGCAGAAAGATAAAAGTCTTCTAAGTCTACATACATACATTATTTTCTTAAGCAAGTGTTGGAAGCTTAAATGGAGCACAGTTGCTTGTTGATTTAATTCAACCCTTGAGAGTGTGCCAAGGAACAGGCTGCCTTTTCCTCCTTAACAGACCGCTTGCTCGACAGGCAGGCATGACAGGAGGGGTGTTCCAAGTGCCAGAAGGACAAGCCGGCCCGCAGGGATTCCCCTTTGGAAAGGCATCTGTGCCGCTTCTCCGTGCTGTGCCCTGCTTTGCTGAGCCAGGGCCTTTGATTTCCACACATCTGCAAGAGAAGTTGCCGCACGTTTTTCCTTTTCAAAGTGAGCTCTGGAAATGGCAGAGCCTGCTCTAGGACAGGACAGGCGCGGCGCCTCTTCCCCTCATCCCCTCTCCCCTGCTGGTCTAAGAGTAAACTGTCAGCAGATTCTTATTGATTTTCACTGCCCCTCAGAAACGTTTTCTCCTAACATTTCTTTGGGAATAATTTACTTAAATGTACAAGTCTCAATACTGTTTTCCTGTGAAGTGAGAATAAAAAACTGCCTTCCTTTGGAAGTTTGTGTAGAGGTCAAGACTGGTCAATACGTGATCTCAAAAAATACGGCAGATTGTAGGGATGTGTCCAATGACTACTAAAATCTTCGTGTTGCATTGTAGGTGCTATGGCTGAAGCAGAATTCTAGATCTTAAAACTTTTGCACAGTACATTATGGTATTCAGAGTTTGACAAATAAGATTTAAAAAACTTGGTAGCATTACTGTTTTTAGTGATGAAAGTTGAGAATGGTTTTTAATAAGATTCCCTTAAAATAAAGCTTTATCAGTACAATGTAAATAAAGAACATTTTAATAAAATAAGTTATATAATATTTTTAAAAAATATGGCACTTGCGTGGAATATTCTCTTTAAGGAGTCATCCATAAAGTTGATTCGAGAGAAAATCTCTGATGCTTTAGCCAGTTTTTTGTTTTTTTTTTTTACTTTAGTTGTTGATGATAATGACATATATTGCTTATATGTCATAAATAATAAATTTTCTCTGTTAGCATTTTTGAGAAACCCATCATTGAACTGGAGTGCTATGGAAGTTTCTATACTGGAAAAATAGTATGGGTGAAAAAGAGATGGGCTTTAGTTCCCATCAGAACCAGGATTACATTCCAGCCCATGTGATAATTGATAAATAGCATGATTTGTTATGAATTTTATATAATGTTCTCTGACTCTCGGTTTCTTTATTTAAAAGTCAGGGTCAATAATACTTACCTTGAAAAAGTGTTGGGTAAGTTCAATGAGAGTCGCCAAAGCTCTTACACCCTTGCTTGACACATTATAACTGTTTAAAACATGTGATTATCATTATTTGGGGATTATCTCATTGTAAAAATGCTATAAACATGCCACAGGAGCAAACGGCATTGTGTTCTTTCAGGAGTAATTTATACCACCATAGTTTTCTAGTTCCAAAAGTTAAGCACAGGTACAAAATAGTCTCCTTGTGAAAATAAATTGCAAAGCAAATGACATAGCATCTTATGTAGAAATATAAATTAAATGCCAGAAATATCCAAGCAGAGTACATGAGATATCAAGGAAGAGTGGGAAAAATCCAACAGAGGTGCTCAAGAACACTGATGTTTAAAGGAAAGGTAAAAGACATCTGAGAAAGGAGATTTGGGAAGGGAAATCCAAGTGTTTCCAAAGCCAAGGGAGGGTAGCAGTGTATGGACCTGAGAGTGAGCAGTCAAGAGGAGCAAGGCTAGAAGGACATAACGAAGTCGAGGATCACTTAACTCAGAACTCCTTAGGGAATGCTTGGTTCCAAAGTTTGCAGTGTGGAAGGAGGGCAGAGGGTATGAGGAGCTCAAATGAATAATCCTTGCCTCCGTTTTGGCAAGGAAGAAAGAGTACTAACTAGGAAGGGTCTTGGAGGTGAAGGTTCTGTTTTTTGTTATAACACAGAGCCAACTGAACATGTTTAAATACTAATGAAGAGAGAGGGTAGAGCCAAGGAGACAGGAGCAGTGGGAATATTGGAAAAGGAACACACTTCATTGTTCCTGGAGGGAGGTGGCAAGTCATGGTGTAGATGCCCATGAGATCCTCGGTGGCCTGGTCAGTTCCCTTTTTTTGGGAGTCAGGGATGAGATAGTCTTGGCGAAGTGGGGTAGTGCTGCAGGTGGGCATAGGGCACTGATGTGTCCTGGGCGTAGAGTTAGTCTGAGAAAATTTCAGTGGAGATGCTTGGTGACAGCACACAACGCTTATTAGGAGAAGAACACAGACAGATCTCTGTGGGCAGTAAAGCTGTGCTTTTGCTAAGCTGAGGGAGGGTCTTATTACAGGATGTTGGGCGGGGAATGGAATTTTTCACTCCTTGGTTCAACTAACCTGCATGGGAGTTGCTAGGTGTTGCTAAGGAAATGTCTTTTCTGTTAGCCCTTCCCCAGCATGCCTGTGGCTTGGTGTAGCCTACCTGGGTGGTGCTGGCTTTTTTGGGTGGTACTATCTTATCTTTAACATACTGTGGCTTGGGCAGTTTACCAATCTGCTGACTTGCACATCTGCCATCTTGCTTCCTAGTTGTCACAGCACAGGCCCCTGCACTTTTCCCTATATTAGTAGGGATTAGGGATGACTATCCCTCATTAGCAGGTTTGAGGAGTAGAGAAAATTTGAATTGACAGCCATGGATACTGGTGGAGAATCTAGAAAGATTGCTGGGCTGCCCTGGAGGCCCCATTCAAGTTGGAGATCATGAACCTGTAGTGGCCCAACCATGAGGTCAAGGGACATTCCTGCAGGCTCCAAGCTTGGATTTAGAAAGTGGACTAGGGCAGATGGAGTAGTGGAGGGGAGCTGGAGTGATTAATTAAAAGCCCCTGGGATAAGTGGTTTGGAAATAAGAGGACACACCAGAGATATAGAAGGTGACTCTGAAATTAAAATCTGAGTAGGGACCTAAGGTAGGATTGGGGCACTAAGGTGCTCTATGAACTGATGAATCCACACAGTGATTATTGGATTATTAATAATTAGATAATGAGATTATTAGTGATTATCAGATGTGACAGTCTCAGAATTGTCAACCACTTGGTTGTTTAAGCATTTCGAATTTATTCTAGTTTTCAACAGATATTAACTCATCTCTCTTTTATTGCTTTTGCTCTTTTGTAACAGCCACAGGCATCTATATTGATTGGGAAGTTCTGTCATATTACAAGTGAAGGACTGATCATCAGTTTGTCTTACAGTGTTCTTACGGGGTATACCCTGTTTGAGTAGTGGTTAGGTCAGTTGGCTCTGAAGGAACAGAGACTACATACCGTTGGGTTCTATTCCTGGACCGTGTAAATTTTCTCATGGAGTCCAGTGCTGTTTTCTTCCCTCTGTGTTTATGTGATTTAACTTCCTTAGTCTGCATGTGTTATATGAGGTAAAGCCTGTGTGTATGTGTGTTTGGGTGTGTATGTGTACAAGTAAGTATGTGTTCATAAGCGTGGATGTGGCCTGGCATTTTTGGATAGGTTATCCAGGGTTTATTTATTGGTCAAAAATTGAGATATTAGGGTTCTTCTTAACTCCAGTTTTCATCTGCTGTGAGGTAATAGGTCATCACAATCATAAAAATTTATAGCCGGAAGGACTTTAGGTCCTTTGACCTACTACCTCACTGTGTCCAGATGAGATTCCAAGAATCTCATCTGGACAGAGGTCATGACTTGCCAGAGGACATGCAGAGGCAGTGAGGTAGGCTTGCTGAGAACCAAAATTTTCTCATTTCCTGGCTACTCAGTGGAATTTGCTAATTGGGATTTTTGAGGCACTAGTATAATTTTTAAAATGAAGACTTGTCTTTTAAAATGAACGTTTTAATGGAAAAAACAGAGATCAGAAGGACTCAGTTGTTGAATGTGGCTTCTCATTTCAGAGTCCTGGACTGTTCTAGAATATTGGGTACAGTTGGAAGGGGAGTAGAAGGACAACTGTCGCTGGAATCCATTTATACATGGGGGTGACATTCTATAATCGCACACAGGGCAAAAATCCAGCAAAGGTAAGGCTCTGCCTAAAAAAAAAAATTTTTTTTTGCAAGAGACTAGCATATAGCTTCTCTGTAAGATGAACAGAGCTCCAGCATAGAACAGATGGCTTTTTCTTCATTTAAGTACTGGGTAAAGAAACCAGCTTGCATCTGGGCCATGATGTAACCAAAACACGTACATTTAATCCCTGAGCTGTGTTATGCTCACTTCACGAGAGGATCCAAAGTTTGAGACTAATGCTCAGAATGGTAGAGACAGTAGCTCAAACTCTGAGGCGGGGAGGGAGAGGGGCAGACATCAGCATCTATACCAAACAAAGACTAAAAACTTGAAATTTTCTAAATTTAATCATTCAAGTAAATGTAAGTAAGTTAGAAGTAAGTTAGAACATTTGATGCCACCATAGACTTTTAGTTTGTTGAAACCAGTTAATTCCAATATGAAAGTCAATATGAAGTTGTCTTACATGAAGTTGTCTTAACATATTTCTTTTCTTTCTCATATGTTCTTCCCCGTTATCTTTATTTCTCCAAACTTAGTATTTTAATCTTCCCTTGACTAGTTGGGTCTACCTTAGAGGATGATACCCATGACTTTCCATGTCTGTGTACTCTGATCTCTCCTCTTCTCCACAGTTGTCATCTACAGCTTGTCCA
Organism: Solenodon paradoxus; assembly: GCA_004363575.1. Classification (NCBI taxonomy): domain Eukaryota; kingdom Metazoa; phylum Chordata; class Mammalia; order Eulipotyphla; family Solenodontidae; genus Solenodon; species Solenodon paradoxus. The sequence goes on from RJWH01000945.1 coordinate 474,539, forward strand.
CTCCTCTTAGAGGTAAGGGTAAGGTTTTATTTATTTATTTTTTGTCTTTTTTGTTGTTTGTTTTTAAAGGAAAGATGCAGGCAGGAATGAAGGCAAGTAGACAGGTAGACAGGAAGAGGAAGAAAAAACATCTTTTTTTTTTTAAAATTTAGTTGTTCACACTGGGTACTTCCCCCTGGGCCGGGAACTCAAACCCAGGGGTATTGGTTTGCTCCATCAGAGGCGACTGATCTGACTACTGCTCCACCAGGGTGCACCTGTTGTTATTTTAAAGGAAACATGCAGGCAGGAATGAAGGTAAGTTGGCAGGCAGGCAGGAAAAGAGAGAGGAAGAAGCACTTTATTATTTAGTTGTTCGTCTTAGTTGTGCCCCGCAGCTCCAGGTCTTGAACTGGAGGCCTTAGGATGCATGTGAACTATACCAGGTGTCCTAAACCAGTAGACCACCAGGGCATGCCTGTTTTTTTGTTTTTTTGTTTCTGTTTTAGTTTAACTTCTTACTTGCTTATTTGTTTTTCTTTAGGCAGAACAGTTTTGATGACCTTCCCTTTCCTTTAATTTTTTCTCCTCTTCACTTAAGCTGATTTCCCATCCAGTCATTTATTGACTGTGTAACTTGACACAATTTACTTAACCTGTTTAAGCCTGTTCCTTGAAATTGCGATATTGATAGCACTTTCCTGTTAGAGTTGTAAGAAGTCCATGAGATAATTGAAGTGCTCAGTGAAGGGCTTGGAAATGTTTAACGAATGGTAGTGATGGAGATTTTCAGTTGTACACAGACTTGCACTTTAAAGTGCACACAAATAGCTGTTGCCTCAAGAGAAAGAATGTTTTTATTGTTAGTTTTTATTTTACTTCATTTACTCCCCACCATACATGTGGATAATGAGCTAGGAAAACTGTTTTGAATAGGGAGTTCTCACTTCCCTTTTTAGACTTTCCTTTTTAAAGTGTTTTCATTTCACAGAAACACTGAGTGGAAATGCCACCATTACCCCATGCCGCCTCCTCCCGGCCACACACGGGCTCCCTCACTGTGGACATCCGGCCCTAACGCGGCACATTTGTTGTAACCAATGAACCGACATTGGTCTGTTTTGTAACTAATACTTGCAGTACGTTTAAATTCTTTCGAGTGGCCATCCGTGCGTTCCGTGAGCTCTCTTAAGGACTCCCTTCACGGGGCAGGTGAGCCTAAAGTCGCAGGTCACTGGGGCCCAGCTCCGCAGTAAGCTTCCATCATCGATTCAAGATGCAGGAGCTCCTTGGAAATGAACGGACTGGTAAGAATAGTACGACCAGTGTGTCCTGTCTGACTGCTGCTTTTCTTGTCTCTTCTACTTCATGAAGTCCATTAAGGGCCTCAAAATGCAGAAAAGCAGCCCAAACCCAACAATGGGGTGGGAGACAAAGCCAGCTTCAGAGAGTGTTTGTGCTGAAGGTACGTGGGCAGAATCCGCCAACAAACACTAACACCAGAATCCATTCAGAGTTCCGAGTGGGAGTGGTGAATGAGTAACTAGTGTCCCCACTGGCCCTCTTCCTTCTGCCTGCGAGCACAGAATAAGCTGTGCAGGGTGGTTAGCACTCCAGCTTCCAGTTATTGTTTCCTCAACTGGCCTGTTCCAGAGCCAACCTCTTGCCAGGGGACAAACTTGGAGAACCAGGCAGGAAGATTCGGTTAAGCATTGACTTTCAAATTAAGTTGTGTTCAAATTAAAGAGAGGGACAGGTGACTACAGTAGATGGCTCTGTGTCTGCATGATTAGCATATTCCATGCTGATTACTTCCTTGCAAAGTTACCTTGTTTTAATTACAGAAGTGATAGTATCTTCTTCCCAGACTCCCAGATGTCTTAAAAATTAATAGAACTGGAATTTGAACCTGGGATGTGAAAATGAGTCAAGAGCAAAGTCCCAGAGAGCCTCTTGCTCATCTTTGTCTATTGATTTACCAAAAAGAGGGTGAAAAACATTCTACCAGCAAGGAGTAAAGAGAAAATCTTCATGTTTCCCTAATTGTTTCCATCTCAATAGTTATTGTCAAGAAATGCATTATAACTTCTTTTTAACTAGTTGTCAGAAAATAGGAAGCAGTTCTCTTGGAGGGCAAATTGAACAATTTCTGGTGGCATTTAAAAGACATACTGGCAAGTAGAGTGTTCTTGAAAGTCTGGTGTTCGTTTCTATTCAGCTTCCGGAATACCATCCTGCCAGAAGACACCTCACTCCCTCTCTTTTACTTGGATACATTGGACATCTGATTTACAGAAAAAAGCAACCTGTCACTTTTGGCTTAAATTATAGAGCCTAATCAGCTGATTCATTTAACCATAAATTTGAAAGGTTTGACTGAAAAACGGGTGTAAATGTGGGCTTGTAAACTTTGCTGGGGCCACAAGAACTTATAATTTGTGCAGCCTAACATTCAGGGAAAACTCTCTTTTAATGAACCTCGTGTTACATTACACAGAATGTTTTGGCTTGGCTCCACGGGCCAGGAAGCTCCCTCTGCAGGCTCCCTACCTAAGGGGGCTCAGGATGCTCACAATCTGGGGCCCTGGGTCAGACAAACTCTCCATCCTCACCTGCTATCCCTGGCCACTCTCTTAGATTTCTCCCATGATCATGTCTCTAATTTTGACTATTGCCGTAAATGGCTGAAAGACATGAATACATGAACACTTAAAGCTGTACCTCAATTAGCCTTCCCACCCCTTCTCTGGTTTATTTTTTCTTCTTAGTACTTCTTACCAGCTAACATGCTAGTTATTATTTTGTATACACATTTTGTTTATTTTCTCTCTCTCTCTCTACACACACACACACACACACACACACACGGACTTCATGAGGCCAGGGATTTCTGTTTTGTTTATTGATTTATTTCCAGCCCCTAGAACGGTGTCAGCCCACAGTAGGTGCTCAGTAAATATTTGGGGCATGAACAAATCACGGCTGGCGCTGTGGCTCAAGTGCAGTGTTCTCACAGTTGCCGAATGTGGGACTAGTTGACATTGTGCAGAGTTAAGGGTGAGGGGACAGGGCAGTCTTCTTGGGTGTTCTCCATGTGGTCGCATAGACCCCTGCAGGAGGCTCCTGTGCTTGGTTTAATTCTCTATTATCACTGTCTCTCAATTCTTAACACTTTCTGAGGAAGCACGTGGGAGAGAGGCACAGGCAGTGTAATTGTCCTACGCCATTTTCAGCTCCCTTTAATGTTCATGATGCCACGGGGGTGCAGAATTCCTGTGGACCCGCGGTGCTTGGGAGGTCAGTGAGAATCAAGGCAGGAACAAGGTAATGGGATATGTTTCTGCCTGGGTAAGTAAGGATGCTACAGGCTGAGAAGCCATGCCTTTGGATCAGAACTTGTGAACACAGGAAGAAGGCAAGAAGCACGAATGACCAAGGGACTGTATCATCTCCTTTTCTACTCCTGTTACTTTGCTGTGCCAGCCAATCACTTGCACTGAGAATAATGATATCGCAGGAAACGGAAAAAGAACAGTCCGTAGTCTCTTTCCTTTCAGTCTTTCTCAGTTGTTGGTAAGATGAAGGTAGAGGGTTGGTATTTTGCTTGTATTAAGAAGTGAAATAAAATTAGTTGAGTTAGTTTTGTGCAGCATTTCCACTGTTCTGTTAAGAGTAAAATACATTTGCAGGTACCGACTCCAAAATATATTTGCATATCATACTGGCATTGCTGGCCCCTGGGGCTGGGAGCGCAGGGCCTGGAGTGTTCCTCTCTGTAGATTTATAGCTGGAAGCAAATTCAAGTGCTTCTTCTTTTTTTATTTTAAATTTTATTGAAGGAACACTGCATAATACAATTAAATAAGGTTAAGGTATATGTCATTGTAAATCAACAAATCAGCACCTGTATATACTACATGAAGCTCACTACCAATAGTTCAGTTCTACCCTTTGCCAGATAATTCACCCTTTTTACCTGCTTTGCTCCCCCTTTTCCCTTCTGGTCACCACTAATTTGAGACTATAGACTAAAAGTCTATTTTGGTTTTATTTGGTTCACCTGTTTGGTTCCTCTATACACATGAGCGATGTTGGCCTTCTCCTTCTGAATTATTTCACTGAGCATAAGTCCCTCTAGGTCTACCTGTTGTTACAAATCATGGGATTCTCTCTGTCTCCATCTCTCTCTCTAAAGCTGAAGCGCAAGATATGTTTTCTGCAGTGGCTTAGACCCAAGTGCCATTTCAGTCTTGCTATTGGAGTAGGTATCTCATACATAGTACACCGTGCTCAAAGGAGGAGGACGACAATCGGTTAGATTTGGATTGGAAATCATTCATTCTTCTGTTGTTTCTTCCCCTGCTGTGGCCACCCTGATGACCCCTTTCAGGCTCCACTTCCCCCTGGGCCTGAAGAAAAGCTAGGTCAGAATACTTGAGAAGTAGCTCCTCCCCCACAACCCAGTGGAGACGTCGCCTGTCTGCCCCCACCTGCAAGTCCTGGCCATGTGCTCTTTCAGTGGCTTGAGCCAAGGTCCCTTTGCGAAGCAGTCACAGCAGTGAGCCGGGGTGTGAGACGTCCTTGTTTTATTTCTGAGGTGCAGTTGTCACCATCTCGGTCAGTGGTGAAGTGCTTCATCTTTTTCATTCCAACTCAGTGTGTTTCCTGCTAGTGCCGTGGTCCCCCGTTACCTGCCAGGAAAGAAATGCTCCTTCCAGCTTGGCGAGTTATTCCAGAATGTGCAGCCTAGGCTTCCCTGCAACTAGTGGGTGGATGCATTTATGGTCACATCCACTTGGCAGAGGACCTCTGTGGTAAGAGGAGGAAGTGGCAGCCCTGGGCAGCGGAGCCCCTCCACGTGACTGACTGCCACCCAGCACCAGTCAGCCAGCGCGATGGGAGACAAGGCATCACCCTTTTTAGGAAAGGATAGGCCAGGGCTTCCCTGCCGCAGCCTTTTCTGGTGCCCCATCCAGGGGCTCACTGGCCACAGCCATAGCCTATGTTGCTCCTGGATGGGCTGGATGCTTTCCTCCCTCCTGGCTTTTCCCTTTTGTTCTTCAGCCTCTTGGAGAGATTCTTAAATATATTCATGACCCCCTGGCCAATTGTAGAGTCTCATTTGTTCTGATTTTCTTTTATTACACGAGGGGATACCCTCTGTTATCTATTGTTGTCTTCTTTGGGCATAATGTGTAGAAACGCAAACTGACCTGGGGTTAAGACCCAGTCCCATCAGTTTCGAAGCATGTGAACTTGCACAGGTAACTTGCACTTGTTAAGACCTGGATTCTTTCATTCATGAAATGGAGACAGAAGAATTTGCAGCACTTGTTAAGGCCTGGATTCTTTCATTCATGAAATGGAGACAAAAGAATTTGCATTTACTTAACTTCCTCTGTTTTAGGTTCCCCCAACTGCAAACTGGGATTAAGAACTGTACCTAAAGCAAATTAAAAAAGCGCTGTTTGCAGTGATACACACTGAATCTATATAATGTAAAAAAAAAAAAAAATGCACCTAACTTCCAAGGGTAAGTGATACAAGATTTCCGAATCATTTGGGCCAGTACCAGCCACACGGTGAACCACTCACAACACTGATGCTGTATTTGCTCACAATGCTGCATCTGCCTCATCCCCATTGTAAGCCGGGGATGCGTTGCGTGGCTGCTGCTGATCAGAAGTGATTCCCAAAGCTCTTCAGATGCTCAGTAACAAGCAGGTTAAACTTAAATGTTGATGATGATACCAAAGAAGAAAGTGACATATTGGTGTTTTGATGACTGTGTACTATGGCAGTTGAAAAAAATGTCATTTTAGCAGGACTAGAGTCAGGGGAGTGAGGTGCCTAGGTCACAAAGCTGGGGATGTCATTTCAGGGGTGGCCCTTCCGTTTTGTGTCCTAGGACCCTCATCCTAGTCTTGGTCCTGAATTTAAGTATAGTTTAATAATTTTTTTCCTAAAAAGCTGAGGAATCAGTGGTATGTCTTACAACCCAGAGTGCTTTAGAGTCCAGGAAATACAGTGGCTCTGGTTCTCTGAGGAGATGGAGCCTGGACCTCCCCAGGGAGGCCTTTCTGGCCTGGCTGTCTTGGTATTTTGTTTCAGCCTGAGCACCAGCAGGCTGGGCTGCCAGCCAGTGACTTTCCTCTGTGTACCCATCACGCTCTGCACTTGTCTTCTGTGGGTCCTCATCATAATGTACCATCGACCCTCAATGTAAAATCATGGGGCATCTAAATTTATATTTTTCCAAGACTCTATTGCATCTCAATTTAATTTTTTTTTTCATTTTTCTTTTTATTCCTGGGCCTCATCTCCAACTGGGTCCTTGGGCTTTATATGGTCTTCACTTGAGGTACCTCAGCTCCCTGAGCTGTCTCAGTCAGAGTGTCCCTAACGTTTATTATTTGTTAATGTAAATAGACTATTTTTAGGTTCACAGCAAAATTGAGTGGAAAGTACAATGTTCCCAAATACTCTCTTTCCTTAGACCACATAGTCTCTCCTTCACTGTCAAAATCCCTCCCCAGAGCGGGTACATTTTCACTCGTTGAACCTACATTGACAAGTCATTATCACCCAGAGTCCAGTTTCCATGGTGAACCTCGCAATGGTGAGCATTCTGTTGCTTTCATCAAATGCATCAGGACCTGAGTCCACTATCACAGTGTCATGCAGAGTAGTTTCACTGTCTGGAAAACCCTCCGTGCTCTGCCTGCTCAGCCCTCTTCTTCCAGCACCTGCAACCACTGATCTTTTTACTGTCTACGTAAGTTTTTTTCAGGTGGTCACCATGTCGTTGGGATCATGCAGTCTTTTCAGATTGACTTAATTCGCTTAGTAATATGTATTTAAATTTCCTCCATGACTTTTCTTTGTAGCACTGAGTAATATTCCATTGTCTGCATGTACCACAGCTTATTTATCCAGTCACTCTGTGAGGGACATCTTGGTGTCTTCCAAGTAGTAATTATAAAGAAAGTAGCTTTAAACATTTGTGGGTGGGTTTTGGTGTCAATATAAATTTTCATCCCATTGGAGTAAATACCAATAAGCAAGATTGTTGGATCTTGGAAGAGTGTGTTTTGTTTTGTAAGAAAATGACAAACTGTATTACAAAGTATCATTTTGCATTCCCTTCAAAAATGAGTGAGATTTCCTATATTTTCACATCCTTGCCAACATTTAGTTAGCATTTTGGAATTTGGCCTTTTTGATAGTTGTGTAGTGGAACATCATTGTAGTTTTAGTTTGTAATTTCCTAATGATACATGACTTTGAGCGTCTTTTTATATGCTTATTTGCTGTTAGTATATCTTCTTTGATGAAGTCTCTGTTCAGATCGTTTTCCACTTAATTAATTGAATAATTTATTTACTTATTTTAGAGGAAGGAAAGCAGGAGAAATGAAGGCAGGCAGGTAGCAGGCAGGAAGGAACAGAAAGGAGGCAAGAAGCATTTTATTTATTTTAGTTGTTCATTTTAGTTGCTACCCCTAACCCCGGGTCATTAGCCCAGGTCCTTGGACTGATGTGGACTCCATTGCAGGCACAGATTAAATGTCTGAACCACGGGAGTGTGCCTTTCCCCCTATATTTAAATCTAGTTCCTCATTTTCCTGGTATTTTAAGAGTTCTTTGTATGTTTTGGATACCAATCCATTATCAGATATGTCCTTCGCAAATAGTTTCTTCCAGCCCATGGCTTGTCTCTTCATTCTTGTGACAGTGTCTGTTTCAGAGAGGCTTTTAATTTTAGTGAAATCCAACTTATCAACTACATATGTATTTTTTGAGCTTTTGGATTTGGTGTTGTATCGAAAAAGTCATCACCATATTCAAGTCACCTAGTTTCTCCTATGTTTTGTTCTAGGCATTTTATACCTTTGCATTTTATATTTGGGTCTGTGATCCATTTTGAGTGGTGAAGGGTCTAAGATCTGTCTAGGTCCATTTTCTTTTGCTCGTGGTTGTCCAGTTGTTCCAACACAGTTTGTTGAAAATACTCTTTTCATCATTGTGTATCTCCTCACAGCCTTTTAAGTAACCTATCCCTTCAACCTTTGGTTTGAGGTAGATCCTTATGCTGTGTCAAGTTATTTGCATAAGATACAATTCTGATTTTTTTTTAAAGGAAAGGTGCAGGCAGGAATGAAGGTGAGCATAGGTAGGCAGACAGGAAGAGAAAAGGAAGAAACATTTTTACTTATTTTATTTAGTTCATCTTTGTTGTCTCTGCTGGCCCCCCGGGTGAAAACCTGGGACCTTGGGAGGTATGTGGATTATGCTTGGAGGATAGTCTTCTGCTCCTCCTCCCCTTTCCCTGACCTTCTGGAAGGGATGTGTGTGTGTGTGTGTGTGTGTGTGTGTGTGTGTGTGTGTGTGTATAGTGTAGAAGCGGGGTCAGACTATCTCATGGCAAAGCCCAGTGACCATTATAAATGGAAAACCTGGACCTGGAGGCATACCCAAAAGATCAAGCCAGAGAGTTTGTCACCCCCAGGACGGGCCACTGATGGATTTCATGATGCCTGTGTCCGTAGTTCCAAATGGGTTTGCCTCTGGGTGAGAGGGGCGCAGAAAGAATGGTGAGCACTCCTCACTGTGCCTGTACCCACTCACATAGAGACACAAAGAAAAGGTACCCCCGATTCTGACATGAGGGCATAAGAGTTGGAAAGAAGGGAAATAACATTTCCTGGGTGCAGCTAGGCTACGGTGCTCCATGAATATAATTTTATTTAATTCTTATAAGAATCCCGTTTCATAGACAGGTTTTGTAGTTAATGGAAGTGGGCAGTCAGAGGGTAACAACAGTTCCAATGCCACACAGCGAAGCGGGTGAGCCAGGATTCACACATACAACCGGCGTTGCAGCTGCCTTTTGGCTGTATCACAGAGAGCTCCAAACCACTGTTCTGTCCCCATTACAAATCCAGGGCAACCTCAGTACACTTCCAAGTACTGCTGACCTGCGACCTGCCACCTGCGGCATGCACATGCAAACCAAGCCGCTGGCTTTCTGGCCCCTTCTAATCAGTTATTACAGGCTCTTGTGCCTGCTCAAGGGTGTCATAAGACCCCCTCCCCTGCAGAATGCTGATGCAGGATCAGGTAGGTGGTGCCTGCTGTATGACAGGCTTCCTGAGAATTTTATCCCTGACATGGGGCATTTTTTCATTAGCAATGCTAATTTGAGTTACTCAATGTAACTCCTGTCATGACCTGAGTACCTCCAGGATCGGTAACACTGGTACTATACGTCACCTTTATTTACTGGATCCATTTTTTCTAGGCTAGAGTTTTCCAGATGTCTGCGGATATTGGTTGAAACTCAAAGCTTAGAACAACAGATGATGTCCTGTGCCCCTGCACCCCTAAGCCGAAATCTAAGAAATGGCTAAAGATTGCTCAGGGATTTGAGGATTTCTTTAATGAGAAAGAACTTGCAGGCCACATGGATGCATATGGTTTTCATTAAACTGCTTCTCTGGAGTAGCATCCACTTTGAGCATGTGTTGAGGCCAGGACTGGAAAATTTCTTTCGGGTCTGGGTCTAAGGTGACCTGACACCGTAGGAGGCCAGGTGTCACAGGATCGACAGTTTTGAAAGTACCTCACCCAGCATGTCTGCTACTCAGGAGGAGTCCCCAGCAGACTTGTCTCTGTAGCATGTACCTTCAAGCAGGAGCTGAGGGACTTTGTAGAAAGTTTGTAGAAAGAGGGCATCACCATGGGTTCCGGGTCAAAGAAGTAGGCACTACTGGGGATCCCCTGCAGGAGGGTCTTCAAGGAACCCTGTAAAGTCCCAGTGGAGGGAAAGAACTCCCTGTAGACTACTGCTAAATAGCACCCTTCCCAAAGATACCCGCATTCTAATCCCTGGGAATATTGCAAAAGCGACTTTTGCAGTTGTGAATAAATTACGAATCTTGAAATGGGGAGAGTATACGGGATTATACAGATGAACCCAAATATAATAGCGTGGGTTGTTATAAGAGAGAAGACGTGAGGATGAAAGCAGAGGTCAGAGAGGAGAGATGATGCAGTTTCCAGTTATGGTGACGGCGGAGGGGCTGTGCTCCAGGGAATGCAGGCGGCCTTCTACAAGCTATAGGCAAGGAAAGGGATTCTTTATAGCCTCCACAAGTAATGCAACCCTGACCACCCATTTTAGGCATTTGACTTCCTAAAACAATGTGCATTGTTTTAAGTCTTTAAGTTCTTAGCAATTTGCTACAGCAGTGGTCGGATACTCAAAACACTTTTATGATGCGGAGGCATTCGGTGGTGAGAATATCATTGCCATTCGAAATACAGAATGTCCAGATGGCATGTAATATTCATACCATGTGGTGCGCCCTGGTGGAGTAGTGGTTGGGTCAATTGCCTCCGAAGATGCTCAGGTCACAATACCCCTGGGTTCGCATTCCGGGTCCAGGGGGAAAACAACCAGTGTGAACAACTAAATAAAAATAAAATAAAAATGCTTCCCTCTCTTCCTGTCCGCCTACCTACTCACCTTCATTCCTGTCTGCGCCTTTCCTTTAAAAAATATATATATATACCATAAAAGTATTCATTGTTTATCTGACATTTAAATTTAACTAAGCGTCCTGTATTTTAGCTTGCTGGTTTTGCCCAGAGAAGGGTAGAACACTCATTAACTATAACCCTTTGTTTCTCATTTTTCCTCGCTGCTTCAAACCCAGAGAGTTCAAATCAGAGGGTGAATGTGGAGGGGGGGGGGGGTGCCAGGCAGTGAGGAGAAGGAGGCAAAGAGGAGACAGTGACCCTCCCCAGGGTGGATTTCTGTGTCTGAGTTAGTCATGGGGGAAGATTGTGGGTATGGACAATGAAGGAGAGGGAATAAAGCTTGAATTAACTGAGAAATTTGAATTTTCACTTACATTGACCTGGTATATTTAATGTCTGAAAATAAGGATCATTGGTTCATATCTGAAAGTGACTAAAATGTTTTGGGATCTTCCTAAGATATTGCCCCACATACGGAAGAGAGGACAAGAAGCAAAGGTCTGAAAGGCAGGGGTAGTTCCAAGAGGCCCAGCTGCACAGAGACCCAGCCCGATGGGTAGAATGTTGTGTTTTCACCCAGTCACTGCTCTCGCCTCTGTTGACAGAAAGATGCCATTTCCGGGAAGCGTGATGCCCACAGCTTACCAGGCAATCATTTGATGAGCAGGCATTTTTCCCCCTGGGTCAGGAAGGATGACTGGGCACCACAGTGAGGGAAGAGGGTGAGGAAAGGGGCAGAGGTTCCAGGAAAGAACTCAGAAACACGGGACCCATGTGTGAACTTGATCTTTTGGAGCCGTCTGTTGAGAGAGGGCTGGTGAGCCAGTCCTAAATCCTATCATTGAAAAGGAAGATATCATGAAATGAGGTTGCAGGGTTCTATGCCTGGAATTTTCTGCATTGGCCCTGTGAAAATCTTCCAACACAGGGCTCTGGCCAGAATTCCCACCAGACAGCAATTGCATTGGTTGCAGGGAACTCCCTAGAACATTTCTCTCCACCTGGGTTTTCTTACCCTAAGCAGATGTGAGTGGCTTCTATCTGACTCACCCTAAGCCTGACCTATTTGTGAAATGCTTTCTCTACAAAAAAACTGGAGATAAGTGCAGAGAATTATACATTTATAATCCCTGTTGAGACAGGGTTGTCTAACCCTCTCATTTTAGCCTTTCCCTGCCGTGCCAACTGTAGGTGAGCGCTGACCTAATTCTGCTGAGATGTTAATGGCCTCACTTGTTTGCTCCAGTGGTAATTCACCAAAGTCGGGGTGGGGACTGGAGGAGGGTGCGAGGACCCCAGAGATCTGTTTCTAATTCTGCTTTGTCCACTGGTATTCTGGGAGCTCATCCTAAGGATGAGGTATCACCCCAGTCATGAGGTATCATCTCAACGGGGACTTGGCATGCTATAGTGGGAGGAGCTGGTGCTGCCAGTCAGATCTGGGTTTGGATTTTTTTTCCTGCCATTTGACTTGCTATGTGATCGTGGCTTTTTTTCCCCCAGGACCCATTTCAATCTTGCCAATCAAATGGGCATAGTGATCTGCCCTTCATACCTCTCAGACTTCATGTAAGAGTAAATAAAGTATAATTGATTAAAGGATAGTCAACATTCCCAAATGCTGTTTTGAATTTATTGCAAGAGCTCAGAGAACATTAACTAAGTCTACTGAAAATTCACCTTTTTCACAGATAGGAGGCAAAGCCGTGGAATTAATGCCAGGTGATGACTGACGCGAACGTGGTTGGTTCAGAACTTGGTTGGTTCAGAGATGCTCCAGTCTGACAGACTCTCCACCCAACTTCCAGTCAGGGTGTAGGCGTGGGAGCCAGAGGGCCCTGTGTCACTCTGGGTAATAGCTCGAACCACCGCTGTTAATATGGAGCACTCCTGGTCTAGTGCCCCTGAGAAGGTCTCCATTTCTACCTCTGCATCCACCGGAGGGGGACTGGGTGGAAATGGTGCTAAAGTGCAGACACATCATTGGGGTGTCCATGGTCACCTGCTGGCTGTGTTGGTCAGTGATCACTGAACATGGGACCTTGAGGAGGTGCTGGTGGTGACTTTGGGTTCAGCTCAGATGACAGGCTTGTTCCTGCTGCTGAGAAGAAGGTCTGGGACTTTTCTGCTGGGGAGGTTGGGGTGGTGTTTGCTCCTGAAGCACCCTTTGCTCCATCTTTGTAAAGAGAAGATGTAATATGGTGGCTGAGTCATGCACTTGGATCTGCCTTATTACCTTGGGGATTTGATTTGTGGCCATTGGGACCACAGGTGGGGTGGAGCTGGCTTCCTCCACATCTGTTTTCTTCAATGCCTGATGTCACCAGTATGTGCAGACTCCAGGGACTTCCCAGGTCCATCTGGGTCATTTAGACAGTGCAGGGATGTGTAGTGGGGCAAGCAGTCCGGTCAGCGGACACACAGACAGCTCTTTTGCTCTACTGTCTATCTCTGGTGTGGTTTCTTGGGCCTGCAGATGAGCTGTTCTGGGGCAGTGGAGAAACCCACCACGTCGAGAAGCAGGACCAGAGCAAGATGCATTTACTGACAGAAATCTTTCTCTCTCTCTCCTCTCTCTCCTCTCCTCTCTCTCCTCTCTCTCTCTGTCTCCTTCTCTCTCTCCCCCCCTCCTCTTTCTCTCCCTCTCTCCATCTCTCTCTCTCTCTCTGGTAGAAATGAAGGCAAATGATGAGACAGGTAAGAAGGAAGAGAGGAGGATGAATTCATTTATTTAGTTGTTCATGTTGGTTGTTTCCCTCTGGCCCCAGGTCGTGAACTCAGGTCCTTGAACTGCATGTGGACTACGCCCCCAGCCAGACTTAGCACCCGAGCCACAGTGCTCACACAGAAGTTTCTCTTGAAGGACTTAGAAGACTAAATCATACATAATTAATTTTAAAGCCATTTAAATTTTAAGCTCAGTAGTTGAAAATATCCCCGGCACATGGACAGGATCAATATAATCAAGTGGTTATTTAACTATTTTAAGTTTGGGATCTGAATTACATGAATTCAAATCCCGACTTTACCCCTTAATCACTGGAGGTGACTTAAGCTATCTATGTCTCAGTTCCCTCATATGGAAATGGGACAAATAATAGTATCAACCTTACAGGATTGTTGTAAGAGAGAACATGTGAGTTAATGCATGTAAGATACTCAGAACAGAGTCTGGCACATGAGAAATTCTCAACCAATGTGAACTGTTCTTGTAATTACTTCAAGTGTATAACCTTTCTCCTTTCCTTTTGGCGTAGCTGGCTGATAAAAAATAGATTTTATTCTGTGTTCAATCAGCTGGTGGCAGCTGCCCAGACAGCAGTGTTAAGAAGAATCAGAAAGATGCAGAAGGCTGCATCCAGTGTCCATAAAGGATGATGTGTCCCGTTAGCACAGGCTGTCACAGGTGCAGAAATAGGGAGCAGTGGCATGGTGTTAAGTCATGTAGTTTTCTGTTCTGTGACTTGTCCTGCTTTTAAGTTTTCTTTTCTCTTTCCTGTCCCAGCCCCGCCCTCCCCTTCTCTACTTGCCTCTACAAGGCGTTCTGGTCCTTGGATTGGCTTTCCTGCCGATGGCCACTTTGGAGAATCTGGAATTCATTCCAGATAGACCCTTCGGGGACTTTTTTGTTTGAAGAGAGCAAAGTCCACATTGCCTGGTAGTGAGGTGGCTGGTAGCTCAGTGTGACTCTTTGGGGAGGTTTCTCTGTGTACAGAACAAGGTTTAGAGAAACCAGGGAGGCTTCATGAGACTTCTGAGACCCCTGGGTGCTTTAAACTGAACACTAATGATTAGCCCAGGAACCTCCTGTTCCGTCTCTGCAATCACTGACTAGTTAATCCATGCGGGGCCTCATGCTGTGTATCTCTATTTCCGTTCAGTGCTCCGTCTTTCTGCCTGGACACAGAAGGACCTCTGTTCTCAGGTCATCTGGTGGCACTGGGGCCATCCTTGTTGCCAAGTTCTGTTCAGCCCGTTTGGTGAACCATGCTCGGTCTTGGGTAAGAGAGATCTGAGTTTGAGTTCCTTACTCTACCATTACCAGCATTTTAATTTGAATAAATTGCTTAACCTCTCTAAACCTCACTATCCTTGTCTGTAAAATGGAAAGAAGAACAGAGGCACCTTATTGGATTGTAGTGAGAACTGAAGAACGCACAGAAAGCACTTGGCATGGACTTTCTCCATATTAAACATGCCAAGGGGGAAGCTATTATTTTCTTAACCTGAGAGCTTGTCTTTACTGAGTGGCATAATATAAAAATGATTCAAATTTGCATGACTTTTTCACATTTATTATGCTTAGCACAGATCAAGTGCTCAATGATTATTAGTTATTATTAATATTGACAGCAGGAACTCCACTTAAATAGCTATTATAATAGTGAGATTTTCACCCAAGGCCTAGACCATACTTCTTAATGTGGGCCCACGGGACTCTTGATGGTTTATGGGTAGAATTCATGGAGTCTGAGGCTTTAGATGGGAAAGGAATTAGACCTTTCATTTTCACTAATAGCTAATTGAAATTTAGAATCTTTTTCACGAATGTAGGCAACAAAATACAGCTCCTGTGATGCTGACTCCAGCCCAAGTCCACATTTCTTTCCTGTTGTTGCAAATGTCTTGAAGTACCACCTATGCCTGTTGCTACTGCAAAACTAAGTATTAACTCTGCTGCTAGAACTTAATGTGTTAATAAACAAGTACATGTTTTGATACTTACCTTTCAACATTACGTACGCATCCTTTGAGTAATTTATATTTCATTTAATGCATTTAAGAATGTTATTCTGAGAAAAGGGCTCCGGGCGTCACCAGACTACCCAAGGAGACCATGTCACCAAAACTGTTAAGAACTTAAACTGTGGAGATATTCTGCAAGGCCCCTTCAGTTCCAAAGTCAAATTCAAGTTTGGTGACCTGAAGATGTCCCTTAGTTTCAAGAAATTGCTAGAAGGACTTACAGAATTTACTGAAGGCTTTTAAACTTAACAGCCAGCCAAGGGGAGACACACATGGGACAGACAGTTCCCAAGAGAGAAGCTCTGGTTGTCTTCCCAGTGGAAACCAGTGGAGTCATGGACCGCTCCAACTTCTCCTGATAATGACGTGGGACAACATGTGTGCAGTACTGCCAACCAGGGAAGTTATCCAGGCCTTGGTGTCCAGGGTTTTTATTGGGGGGAAGTCAGGTAGCCAGAGTGGACCACCCACTTGACTGACCTTTAATCTCCTTTCCTTCTGGAGAGTTCTGCAGAAATGAAAGGCTAAGAAGGGCAGACTCTCCTTGGGTAAGGTTAATTCCCTACTACCCAGTTCCACTCTGGAAACTGCCCTGGAGCTGCAAGCTTGGGGGTTGGGGGCAGGAAATCAAGCTAGAACACAGTTGTGACTACTGAAACACATTAAAGGCAGTTTCTTTTGTGCCCTGCAAAGATAATATAGGGTTCCTTGATTCCAGAGGTAACTGAATGCTGCCAATGAGTAAAAACAAATCTCTAGGCCTTGTCTGCACACCTGACGCTTTTCCATTGGTTGTTTTATTTAATCTGTGAAAGAGGTGGACAGCAGGACCATGGTGAAGCCACTGTAAAGTAGCAGGCCCAGGTGGCTGGTGGAATGTGGACTGTCCTGGCTTCCCCCCCTTACCCCTCACTGTTCTTACTTGCCCCACCCCCAGCCTGGGTGATTCAGACAGAGTGAGTCCTGTGGCCAAGAAAATCAGCATATATTTTGCAGAATCAGGTATATGGTAATGCCAGGGTGGCACTAGGAGCTTAACCAGTTTTGGAGATGGCCTGTTCCAGAGGACGGCACACTGGGCGATTACATGAGGTCACTGCCTGCCTGAGGTGACCAGTTTACATGTGGGAAAGCACATGGTTTGTGGGAGCATGGAGTCTCTGAGGTCCAACATGTCTGAACTCATTGAAAGCAACTTCTGAGTCATGACCTCACCTTGAAGTTTGGTATAAATTACATGCAGTCACTCTCTGTGTTAACCTCGAAAAGTCAGTTTCAGGACCTCTCTACTGGGTGTCTTACTGACACCGAGGGAGGGAGGGTCCCCACCGACCCACGTTGTCCCCAGGGGCAGAAGGCTTCTCTGGAGAGATTTGCATTTTCCCTAAAAAAGCACAGCTGTGTTCACAAGTATACTTACACATAATTTATGTAGGGATTGCCTCTGTTTTATGGAATATTGAATTTTTAAAGTTATTTTAAAAAGGATAGTTTAAAATTATTCTCACTCCCCCGCCTTATCTGCGATGCTGTCTCTAAATTATTAAATGGAACCAGCTCTGTCAGGTGGACATAAATGTACCCTTAAACCCTCTCCAGTCAGCTCCTCTGCAGCTCCTTGGGGTAAGGCCTGTCTTGTGCTGTGCTCGGCGGCATCTTGGCAGCTACCACAGTGCCTGGCATCTAGCGAGCACTTAGTTGATAACTGAATGATAGATAAGTCCTAGGAGGACCCTCACTGTATTAATTGCCCATGAGTCCTGTAACATATTACTATAAACCAGGTGACTTAAAACAACAGAAATTTGGTGCATTTGCCCATGAGTCCTGTAACATATTACTATAAACCAGGTGACTTAAAACAACAGAAATTTGGTGCATCCTGCTGGAGGAGTGGTTGGGTCAACTGCCTGCAGCTGAAGCCACATACATCCCAAGGACCTGGGTTCACATCCTGGGCCCAGGTCGGGGCGGGATGGGGGCAGGAAACCAAGATGCACAACTGAATAAAAATAAAATGATTCTTCCTCTTCTCTCCTCCTGTCTACATGCTCACTTGCCTTCATTTCCTACCTTGCCTTTACTGAAGGAAAAAAAAAAAAAATGAAAAAAAACAAAACAGAAAACTCCCAGAAATATGCTCTTTCCCAGTTCTGGAGACCAGAAGTCTGAAATCAGTGTTACTGGGCCACAGTCACGGTGTCAGTGGGCCAGACCCTCTCTAGAGTCTCTAGTCGAGACTGTCCTCATTTCCTTCAGCCTCTGGTGGCTGCAGCTGCATGTCTCCTGCTCTGCCCCACGGTCACGTCACCTTCTCTCCCGTGTCTTTTCCCTCTGCTTCCCTGTTGGAAGGATACACGGGGCTGCACTTGGACCTTTCTGGAAATCTAGAATTACCTCCCGCTCCAAGAGCCTTTATCCCACCTGCAAACCCCACTCCCCTAACCCCCATAAGGTAGCATTCTAGGGTTAGGAGGTGGAAGTCTTTGGGGACCCATGTTCAGCCTACCACACCCACAAAAGGAATATAAACACGTAGAAGGCAGTCCCTCACTGAGGAGGCCGGGGTAGGGGGCCACCTGCTCCTAACCTCTACTAGTTCAGGGAAAGCGTCACCAGAGGCCTCTGGCTCATGGGCAAGCCATCTTGCCCATATTTGGGACCCTTTATTACTATGGAAAACAAGAATCAGAAATGACTGCCTCTTTTTATCCCCAGAGCCCGCGCCCTCAGTACTGCCTTACTTGTCCCTCCGCCCAGCTGGTTCCTGGACTTGAACCTCAGGTGGCAATGGTACCTGTAGGAGCAGTAGGAAGGAGAACCTTTTCCAGGCTCGTCCCTGTGGCTCAGGTGGCTAAGGTACAGGCCATGTGAAGACCATGGACCTGGCTTTGAGACCTGGGGCTGAGGTGGCTGGGAGAAAACCTTTTCCAGGGTCCAGTCCTTGTCTTAGGGCTCCCTGGGGGTGTCTAAGGAGGTGTGTGTGTGGGGCTATCTCCTCCCAATTAGTGTAGATTAGTCACTCTTCCCCTGCTGGTGAGCAGGCGAGGGCGGGTGGAAGAAGCAGAGTAATTTGTAAAGGTCAGATGCCAGATAATTAAAGGTCAGATAAGGAGGAATCAACCTCAGGTTGGTGGGTGAGACTCACAGCAAATGTGGCAGTTTTGATTTTGATGTTCCCTGGCCCTGCAGATGCTGCCGCTTCCCTCTGACACAGACAGACTGTGAAAAAGAAAGGCTGGCTGAGTTAGACGGGAGAGTGCCTCTGGGCCTGTCTGCTGGTCTCCAAGGGGACAGCATGAAACAGGCCCATCAGAAAGGGACTTTCCCAGGTTCTCCCTCTGGGTCTCTTCTGTGCTAGGGCTGCTTAAGGACCCGGCCTGGATCTTGAAACGCAGGTGTTATTCTCTCTGTCTGTGTGGCCTTCTTTAAAGAGCAGGGTGAACTAGTTTAGGGACTCAAGACTCTGCATTTGTAGCCACTGGGTTTTATTTATTCCAGGACCAGTAAAGGACATGCATTTTCAAGCCGCCGAACCCGCTCAAGCGGGGAGGGTGGGACTGTGTGGGGAGGCGGGGACCTGGAGGAGCCTGGCAGCATCCTGTCCGCTCCTGCCCCTTTTGCTGCTGCCTTGCTGGGTGGATCTGTCTGTCTTTCACCTGGGGTAGCCTGAAGGGAAAGGCAGGAGGTGGCTGTCATTGCAAAAGACCATAGACTGGGTGGCTTAACCTGCACATTTTTATTTCCCAGTATTCTGGAGACTAGACTAGGCCTCCTTGACAGGCCCAAAGATTAAAATCATGGTGGGATTCCCGTGAGGGCTGCCTTCCTGGCTTGCAGATGTTTTACTTCTCCCTGTCTCCTGACATGTCGGGAGGGAGATCATCTCTGGTGTCTCTTCTTGTAAAGGCACTGATCCCACTCACAAGGGCCCCATCCCCATGACCTCATCTAAACCTAATTATCCTCCAAAGGTCCCCCTCCTAAGAACGTCACATTGGCGGTGAGGCATTCACAGCTGAATTTCATTTCACAGCACAGCACTGTTCTTGAGGGCAGTACGTCAGCAGCATGTCTGCTGTCCCCAGGACCAGGCCTCTGCTGGGAAGTCTTGGCAGGGACTTGAGGCTGAGTCCAAAGGGGGCGTCCACCCCGAACCCCTTGCCTGGGAAAAACTTGCCTGGACAGAGACTCCTGGTTTACGCATGAAAACCTTCATCAGCCGCATGGTCTCTCCCCTGAGCTGGTCTGGGTGTTGCATCCTGCAGTAGTAGGTGAGTCAGATGTGGAGCCCACCTTCTGGGGGCTCCTCCCGGTGAGGAAGACCAGCAGGTGAGCCCAGTGTGTGGGGGGTCCATCAAGAGTAGTCTTTATAAGGTTCAGACCTGCTATCCTGTGTTTTTCAGATAGCCAGCTTCCTTCCTACCTCAAGACCTTGCATGCTGTTCCCTCTGCCTATATCCCTCTCTCCCTTTCACCTGGTCAACTCCTACATATCTTTCAGGTGCCTCTGAAAGCCTTCATTGAAACCCTCTCCTTTATGTCCATTCCTCATGCCATTTTTATAGCTTTGTTTTCTTTTATCTATTGTGTTCTTTGTACCCTGTGCCTGGCCCATAGTAAGTACTTAGTACATATTTATTAAATCAGTGAAGAAGCTGTTGCCCAGAGGAGGCACTGGTTAACTTAATCAGGAGGGAATCAGGGAAGGCTTTCTGGAGGAGGTGATGATTAAGCGAAGGTTTTAAAAGAAGACCAGAAGTTTACTGGGTGTTCTAAGCAGTGGGACCAGCATGTGCAAATGTCCAGAAAGGTGACTCACATGCAAGGTCAATGTTGTTGGGATGCAGGGCGAGGGGGAGGGAGGGGGTCAGATAAAGATGCAGCAGAGGCAGAGCCTGCTCATGGAAGGCCCAGTGGGCGTGTTTGGAAGCTGGAGGATGTGGATAATCAGGGGCACTTGTAATGTGTCTGTTCTAGTGACTGTTAGGTGGATTGAAAGTTCCCACCTGGAGCTCGGAGGCCAGTTAGGCTATACCAGGATTGAAATGATCAGGCCTCAGTCCCGGCATTATCTGTGAGGATGGTGAATGAAGATAAATGAATTTGGGATATCAGGCTAGAGGCGATGACTAATTTAATGTGGCAAAAGGAGTTGGAGAGAGTGGAAGATGATTCTACTAATCCAAACCACAGACAGAAGAACCACATTGACAGAGTTGGAAAGGAAGTTGAGACAGTTCTGCCTGAGATACGTTGAGTGAGTGTTTCTCTTGGGACTCCATGTAGCCACAGTTCTATATTTGGGTCTAGAACTCAGAAAATTAATTCAGTGCAGGAGGTACCTATTTTGCCTCCTGAATATATATGTGGATATTAAAATAATAAGGATTAATGAGTTTTCTGGGGAGAGGGTAGTAAGTCAGGCCAGAATCTGGGCAAAAAATCCTCAGGGCAGTAAAAATTCAGGGTACCTTTACAGGGAAGGATCCAGCAGAGGATAGCAGGAGTGGGAAGAGCAACAGCAAGACCAAGGAGAGGAGTGGTCATGAAACTTCTGTTCCATGCCTGCCCCACACCCGTTCCTCTGTCCTCCTTGACATAAGTGTGGAGACCTTCCTGCTCCAGAGAGGAATCATGGCAGTGGCAGTCAGGGGCAGTAATCCAATTCCCCTGGTCAGTGATTCATTTAGGAATGGAGTGACTCATTGTGACCAATGAAATATGAGTGACAATTCTAGAAGGTTCTGGGAAAGGACTCCAGTTTAAGAAAAAGGCAAGAATGAGATGATTCTATTTTACTTTTGGACCTTGTGGAATCATTATGCGATGCCTGAAATAGTGGTAGCTCTCTTGTGACCATAAGAAAAATCAGCCTAGGGATCAAGTCAACACACCAAAGATGGCAGAGAGGAGAAATGGGAAGAACTGCACCTTGGATGACATTGTAGATCCACTGTAGCAGCTATCCCTGGAAACTCCTCTCCTACGGGACTTCTCCTATGTGATATAATGAATTATTTATGCATGTATATGTATGTGTGTGTGTATATATATATGTATGTGTGTATATATATACACACCATTTGGTTCAGATTTTGTTACTTTCTATTAGAGAAAGTGGAGGAAAATATTTCAACAATCATACCCCTGAGAAATTCAGTTGTGAAAAAAATCTAGCACTATCATTTGAACTTGGCAATATTGTCAAGTGGATTTAGCAATACAGTGGTCATAAGGCAAATTCAGTAGAGTGATGGGCTAGAAGCTGACAGAAGAGACTGAAAGGTGAGAGAAAGGTACGGAAGTAAAGATAGTAAATGTAGACATCTCCTTTAAAAGCTTGGCTGAGAAAAGATGATAGCAGATTACTTTGTCAGAAGGCCTGATTTTGTAGTCAGTTAAGGCTAGGCTGTGCTGTGAGAAGGAGCAAAAGCAAAATGTCAGTGACTGAATACATACAATTTTGTTTGTTTTTTCATGTGCGGGAAGTCCCATGTGGATCAGACTGTCTGGCAATGACACGTGGATCTGGGTTGTTTCCAAGTTGTGCTTATACCATCTCAGAGACCTCCACGATCACTTTGTCAGGTGGAGGAAGAGCAGAGGGGATCCACAGGGATTTTCCCCTGCTTTGCTCTGCTCGTGACCCTTGTCACCTTTGCTCGTATTCCATTGGCGAGAACTGGTCATATGAGCCTGCTCAGTTATAGGGGAACTGCAAGCTAGGGGAACACATGGATATTGGTGAACATCAATGGATCAGCTACATCTTAACTTTCTGTGCACACCTTTTTTCTCTGTAAAATATCATGCCACCCAACTCACAGTGGTTGTGAATGTCAGACAAGACCTGAAAGAGTCCTCAGGCTTGATGACTAATTGAATGTGAAGGCGTCATGGAGCGGGTCCAGTACCAAGGTGGCCCTTTGGCTCAGTCTTTTCTGGGACTCATGACAAGGAGGTGGAGGATCCCTGCCTGGAGTCCTGTCTCACCTGGAAGCAGGTTCACTGGATGCGTGCAGCTGCCGAGCTCAGAGGCCCTGGGGGTCCGCAGCTGAGGTGTGGGGCTGGAATAGCAGTTCAGAGCCATCTGGCCCTCTCCAGAGAGAGGTGGCTGAGGTTCTTCACAACTTGCCTGGGAATTGTGGTTTGTGGCAATTTATGTGTCTGTTGGACCCAGGAAGGCAGTGGACGTCTTCAAAGCATAGCGGGAACTCTGAGCCGCTCCACCACCAGTCGGGATGCTGGGCGACCTTGATCTTAGAAGCTGAGGGATTTGGGACCTCGGCTTTCATGGGACACTCCTCTTTGTGGGTGGGAAAGTACATCACCTCTTCTTGGAACCTGTCCAGAGGCACACATGACCATAGAATTCCACCTGAGTGACACACTGAGTCAGCTGAGAGGGGAGCATGACGGATACATTCTTTTTTCCAGCTTTATGGAAGAAACAGCTCAGGGGAGAGGGAGAAATCCTATCAAGTCAGGCAGAGAAAGGAAGAGGGAGGTTAGCTAGGAGTGGAGGCGGGGATGCTGTTCAGCACCCAGCAACCGGAAGACTCCAGTGCTTTCCTGAAAAAAGAGCTCCCTCGGGGAAAAGTTGCTGTCCTGTCAATTTTTTGGTGACATGGTAAAGACAGTCACCACTTCTGTAGTATTGTATTACTCTCTCTCCTCTTTTGTTTCTCTTTGTCTTTCTTCCCTTCCCCTGTCCCGTCTTCCTTCTCTCTTCCTCTTCTGTTCCTTCTCTTTCCTCCTTAACTTTCTGTCCATGACTGATGTCCATCACAGACGCAGACACAGACACACACACACGCATGCACGCACACATGCACACACGTGTGGCTTTACTCAAATCACTTTGTTACAAGGTCAGGGTGTCACAGGAAGCACCTGTGTTCTGAGCACACTTTTTCTATTTTCTCATTTATACTTCCTCATTCATCCCTTCCTCTTTATATTCTGGCTTGCAGCCTCGTCTGCCTTTCTCATCTCTTTTCATATCTTCATGTGTTTATCAGCAAACACCCGAACACTTTCCTGGTTCCCTCCATACCTCCAGCCCAACAGGAAATCTCAGCTCCTTGGGGCCTGACTGTGTCAGTGGTCTGCTGGGTGATGGGCAGCAGGCAGGTGGTGCCCAGGAAGGTCTGGCTCCTCACTTTGATGTCTGAAAAGCCACTCAAAGAGGAGGAGGTTTAGCTTCCCCCACCTCGTACCCGCTGGGGGCTGCTCCTTCCTCAAGCTCAGGAGTTCAGGAGAGCAGGAGAAGAGAGCCCAGGTGAAGGCTGTAGCCTCTGTTATCACAGGATTTACAGTTGGGATACTGAGGGGCCCCACCTCTCTGGTAACTTTGGCAAGTCACATAATCCCTTTAGCCTAAGTATTTAAAAAAAAAAAAAAAAAAAATTTAATTTTTGTTTTTTTCCTCCTGGCCCTGAATCACATACTCAAGGTCCTTAGGCTTTACGTGGTCCACACCCCAGTCTCTGGTTTAGTACCTGAGCCACCAGGACATGCCAGAATTTCAGTATTTTTAACCTGAAAAATGGGCATTTTGCTTTCCTTATTGTGCAAAATGCTCTGTGGCATGAGCTGCCCCCAAGGGTGACAACCACAGGGTAAGGGTGATGCTGCTGACAGCAGCTGTCACACACTGTGTGCCAAGCGCTGTTTCAGCGCTTTAATCTACAAACTCATTCAATCCCACACCCCCAAGAGTAGGCACCATCCCTGTTCTACAGGTGAGAAAATGGAGGTGCAGAGAGGTTTCTTGTGCAGGCTGCACAGCTGGTGAGCAGCAGAGCTGAGAGTCAAACCAGTGGTCTGGCTGGCCCCACACCTCACGCTGTTAATATTTTCCTGATGTCCTGGAAAATAGTGTCTCCTTATACTGTGATGGCCCGGAAGAATAGTATCGGTGCCCTCCCCTGGTACCTCTGAGAAACTAGATTTATAGGCTTGGCTCTACAGACAACTGCTTAGGGATGGTGTCCAGTCCACAGAAGCGACTGTCCAGGTCCTGAGAGCAGGTGGCCGTCTCCACCTCGGTCTTCTGAGGGGTGTGGGGTCACTGAGAAGATGGGGGGGGTCTGTTGCTGGACTTTTCTAGTCGCCTTCTGTGTTTTTCAGATTTTGTTACCACAATACATTTATTTTTGGAGAATTACTATTGCTAGTTTGGCACATCAGACCTCTTATTGTCAGCTGCATTCTTTCTGGTTTTCTCTTTCAGTGTGTTGTGTATCAACTTTGCAGTTACTATCTCTGCTTCCCTTCTAAAAACAGTATTTGAGTGGGAAGCACTGTGTCTTTACTCCCTTCTTCAACAAACATGATTTCGTGTGCAGGACACTATGTGATTGCCCTGGGGGACCTCCAAGATGAAATTGGTGTGGTCTTTACCCTCAAGAAGCTTCTAGTCTACTAAAAACCATATCATATGCACAGAGACTGCTGTAATGGCACATGGTGATTGCCATCAAAATGTCATGGAACAACAGATAGGGCTCACAGGGAAGCCTCACATAGGACATGGTTGATAAATAAACTCTGGTACAGAGATATCCAAGCATGACATCTATATGAGTTCACTCTTAAGACGTCATTTTATTTCTCTCATGAAACAGTGCAGATGAAGGTGGTAGTAGGTTGGTGGGGCAGATCAGCCACACAAGGTCACTCAGGGATCTTGTTCAGCTTTATCCCATTTCTTTGCTCCACTGTCCTAGTACGTATTACCTTAATCCGTGTGATTAAATCTTGGTCATTACCACATCCATGTGACAGCTTATGAGAGGATGAAGGAATACATACAGATGCTTTAAAGCCCAGGTCCAATAGTGGGTCACATATTCTGCTTTCCAGAGTTTGGACATTTGGCCACATCTTTACAAAGGAGGCTGGAAAATGTAGCCTGTAGCCAAGTGGCCAACTCTCCCGAGACGATGGGGGGAATCTCCCCACTGTCACATTGATGTGGTTCTTGGCATATGGTGTGAGTCCCGTTAGGTAGAAATTAGAGGGAAAGAGCTTTCCAGATAGAGAAAATGATGGAGGTGTGGGAAGGTGTATGAAGTATTTGGAGAAAATGATTATAACCAGAGTATAGGGTTTACACTGCAGAGGTTGTGACCCATGTCTGGGTGGAGGTGGAGGCAGGTCTCATCTCTTTAATAGGCTGCTCAGCCATCCCTTGCAATGTGATACTTGTCACCTGTTATCCAGAAATTGAATCTTCTTTAACCAACCACACAGGATGTGTGAACTAACTCTTCTACTCAGGAAGTTTAATCTTGTTAGTAACCTAGATCCTATCAAAATCTTGGCCACCCAAGGGTGTGATAATTTCATCTGTGATTTTTGTATTCATTTTATTTGCCAGAAAGTTCTGTAAAGGACTATATTAGCCCAGTCTCCTACCAAAAGACCTTTTCTGTGTTGGATTTTACATGAAGAACATTTTGGTATATTCTGGTAAAACATGAAAGGTGTTGGTCTCTTGTTTTTGGATAACATGGTCTTTTGTTTATTAGAATCAACCGGGTATATCTCTTAATGTTGTGCTGTTTTGTCCTTGGCATTCAACAAAGCTTATTAAGGCACTGGCCTTGACAGGACCTGTGTCAGGTGCTGGGCATATAGAGAGAAGAGACCCAGTCACAATACTTTAAGGAGCTCACAGTCTGGAGTGGAAATAGGGGCGCAGGACATTGGCGTGGACAGACATGTGATAGACACTTATGATATGTGTAAGTGTTGTGAGACATAGGATGAGACACTCTGGAAATGGAAAAGGAAGGTTCAAGAAGGCTCTCTGCAGAAGCTGGATCTTGAAGGTTGAGTAAGGGTTAATGAAGTGAGGAGTAAATAAAAGGCTCCAGGCGAGGTGAACAGCTTCTGCAAAGGCATGGGGAACAAGAGAGGGTGGACCAGTGATTAGGGAACTGCAAGGATGCTGGGTTAGGGGACATGGGAAGTCTGGCTGGAGAAGTAGCTACGGCTGCTCTCACGGGCCTTGTAGCCACACTGAGTAGGTTGTGTTGAGGCCCAAAGTCTCCTGGTGCATGATTACGTCTGGGTCTTAGAAATGTCAGTCTCGTCAGCATAAACTGGGCAGGGCAGCAACTAAGAAGGGAAGCTGTTGCAATATTTCAGGTGAGAAATGATGTGGCTTTAAATGCATGAAGGTAATTACAGTGGGCATTTAGAGCTGGAAGGAGAATCTGAGGACTATTAAGAAGAATCAATAGTACTTGGTGACTGATTCGATGTTTGGACTGGGGGTGTTGCTCAGATGAAGATTACAGAGGAAGGAGGAACAGGTGAGGGGTGGGAGATGCAGAGCTTGACCATGGGCAGGGGTCAGGCAGTCAGATATAGGAGGAAGATAGCAATTTAGGAGTTACCAATACGTAGTTCCCAGGTAAAGCTCAGACTGTTTTCAAGCCTGTTGAACACTGAATGGTGTACCTACTGTATTGGAAGACACTTTTATTCAGTAGAAACTATGTCTACAGAATACCTACCATGGGCCTGGAGCCTTCACACTGACTCATTTCATCCCTGTATCAGCCTCTGAGGATTTGGTTATTGCTACCTGGCCTGGCTGTAGAAAGGATTTAAGTCTGTTGTTATTAGCATCAGCCTGACTTCACTGTGAGGTTCAGAGAAGTGAGCTGAGCAGCTCAAAGTCAAACTGCACTAAACAGTGGCAGAGGGGGATTTAGAGTAGGATTTAGAGCCTGCCTTTCACCCATTGTTTTCAGTGGTGTGTGTCTTTGAGCGGGAGATGCTTAGATTAGGGTGGAATATACTCATAGGATGTCATACCAGCCAGCAAGGTGAGGGTAACCTGACCATGGTTTTCACCCAAGTTCATATACTGCGTTCTGTGTCTGGTCCACCCAGGGCAGACTCTGCACTCTGAGCTCCTGCTAATGTTCAGAGAGGGCCGGCACTCACTTCATTATCCTTGTTGGAGGGGTGGCTTTCTGTAACCCACCCCGCCCCAGTCCTCCATATCCCCTGGTGTCCTAGTTGCCTGAGGGGAAGCCTGCAGTGAGTCAAAACTAACTCCAGGGCAGGACCTGGGAGCAGCAAAGGTTCATCAGTATGCGATGCTGCAAGGTTTGCACAAGGCGGTGGGAGGTTGGGAACAAAGTCAGGGAGTGGCTGCTTAATCACTGACATTTATTTCAGACAAGGCTGGTATCATAGTTTAACTTGTGTCCCTGGAAAAATATGTTCAAGTCTCAACCCTTGGTATCGATGAATGTGAACTTGTTTGGAAAAGGGGTCTTTGCAGATTTAATGAAGAAACTCAAGATGAGATCATTTTGGATTTAGGGTGGACCAGAGTTCAACCTCAGGTTCTAACCTTGGCTGCACATTGGAAACATCTGGAGAACTTTACAATCCACTGCTGCCTGGTTCCTGTTCCTGGACAGTCTGATTTTATTGATGTGAGGTGTGGCCTGAGCGTCAGACTTTTCTTTTGTTTTGTTTATAGCATGCCAGGTGACTCTAATAAGAATTACTCTCTGGAGTCCAAGGTCTGCATGGAAGAGGCTGTTCACTCCTTGCCTGGACCACACTGGTGACTCACTAGGAGGCGATGCCCCTCTGTTCGGGGTTAACAGAGGGAAGAGGAATACAAGTGTCAGGACAGTGGCCATGGGCTGCAGGCTTCCCTGGAGTTTATCAGTCCCTATCGGGTCCTTGGCCTCTGTAGCCTCCTCTCCCCACAGCTGGAAACTATGATCTCACCCCCCATGTTCAGACTCACCCCACCCCACTCTGAGCTCTCTGCCTAAATCTCACCCTGAGGGAGACAGGGTGGGAATCAAGGCAACTTCAGCCCTAGAGCGTGTGTTCCTGCAGTCCACCCAACTCTGTGCTCAGTTTCTCTAGCCAGCTTTTGGGTTTGTCCTGGGTCTGCACTATGAACCTAGTCACAGCAGCTGCCTGTCCCCCCTCCCTGAAGGGCTCATCATTGTCCTGTGTGGCCCCTTGCCTTTCCCTCTGGAGGGATGAAGTTCTCTTCACCCTTCGACCCCTGCTGCTGCTCCTTTATAATTACAGTTCTAAGTTCCTGGCCCACTGTTCCTTCCGAGATCTGCTTTTGCACTGGCTTCCTTTGAGTCCTGCGGGCTGATTCCTGCAAAGGGTCCTCTTGGAGACCCCACAATTGCCCCGGAGCAACATTTTCAATCCTGTTCAGAGGTCTGCTGTTAGCTGAAAAGAGATGGACAGTAGAGTCCTCTGAAGTTAATATGACTGCTGGAGGGGGACGCCTCTATCTCTGCTCTCCCGTCCTTGGGCTGTCTGCCTGCCCACCTCTACCATGTGGGGACAGTGGCAGGAAGGAGCCAAACTTGACAAGTTCAGCAGAAATTGACCAAACTCGACTGAAAAGTGAGATCCTGCTTTGGCCCGTGGCTCTCAGGATTGACCAGTCCTGAATATGGACCTTCTCCTGTGTGGTCACATATTGCTCTGAGCTGACGGCTCACTCTTGAGCTGCTTCTCAAGCCTCTTAGAAACCCTCCTCTGCTGCCAGCACCCTGTTTGCAGAACCTCCCCCTCGCCCCTCACTTTAAGGAACACACCTGCCTGAGCCTTGTGAGTGGAAGCTGTTTTTTTCACACCCTGATTTACCTTTGGCTGGAAGGCACCGTTGCTTCTGGTAGCCGCTAATAGGTCAGTATGTGTTTTCCCTCCAGAAATGCCCCCGCTTTGAGATCTGTACCTTCTTCCTACACCATCTGTCATGTTTAAGATTAGTTCCTTCGCTGGCAGAAAACCCAAAATAACAGTCTCAAATGCACAGTGTTTTATTTTTTTCACTCCAAGAAGTCTGAGCGGTAGACAGTCCAGAGCAGGTAAGTTGGCTTCATGAACAGGCACCCAGCTTCTTCCTGCTCACTCCTCCCTATTTGTAGATGGGACCCTCTAAGATGGGCCCCTCATCCTCATGACCCAAGATGCAGCTCAGGCTTCAGTTCTGGAATTCCGGGTCAATCATAGAGAGAAAGAAACAAGAAGGCTCCTAGAAGTACCAGAGGACAGTCACATGGACGCTTCAAGCTGTCACTTTTAAAATGTGCTTTTAAAAGCCTAAATGACAATGATTCCGGCTAAAAATCCAGCTCCTGTTGCTAAGGAAGAAAGGGCATGTGGATATCAGGAGGTGACTCTCAGTGTCTCCCACACTACCCTGTCCTTACTACGGCCATCACCTCAGTATGTGTGTCAGTGACCAGTTCTTTCACCTCTCTATGCCAACAGTCATTACCTCCCTCCAGCCTCCCTTCCTCTCGGCTACATGAGTTTGTCTACTGCTGCAGCCTCTTCTGACCACAGCCTTTTATCCTTCCCGCTCTTTCCTCCCTCCCACGGAATCTATTCTGGGACTCACTGGATCTTGAGTTCCTCACCTCCTCTGCATTTACTATCCTCAATTTACTCCCCACCACTGCTTGGTGTCCTGCCTTTCTCTTACCCACATGCCCTGCTCCCTCCCACGCCTGACTAAGCCAGCCCCCTGCCTCCCTCTGCTGGGCCTGCTCTGTGCGGAGAGCACACAGCCCAGACTTAGGTATTCACAGGCAGCTGCCATGTCACACTGATCTCAAAGTCTCTTTCTTTGTCAGCAGCTCTCTCATTTCCTTTTGCAGGGATTTCAAACCCTAACATTTTCCTCAGGCCCTCCCTGCCAGCCCTCCCCACCCAGCCACCAACCCCACAGTAAGAGTTCTGCTTCCTATACGTATTTTTTAAAGGGGTTCTTAGGTGTGGCCTCCTTTACTTCCTGCCCCTGCCCCCCAAGGGGTTACAGACTTCTCTGATCTGACCCAGCCTTTTCCTTCAGCCTCCATCTCTGAGGAACAGGGGCCTCTTCCTTGAGCTAAGGCCTTACCAGCCACTGGCAGTTAGGCTTCCAGTCCTCCCAACCTTCTCTGGATTATTGCTCCTTTGAGGACCCCCTCCGTTTCCTGTACCTTCACACTTTCCTTCACTGGCGTCTTCCTCCCTGGATAGAAATATGAGGATCTCTCAGAGTGGTCTGATATTATCCTATAGAGAGCCTATCACTGCCAAGTATTAAGAAAAAAAAAAAAAAAAAAACCGAAAGGCCTGTGCTCCCTTTCTCTACTTCCTCACTCCATTCTGGCTTCCACCCTTTCCTGTCACAATCCTGCTGAGATGATTTTCTGGAAATTGAGCCAAGTCACCCATGGACATGGTATTTTCAGGCCTCAACTTGGTCAGCTGGCCATATTTCAAAATGGGACAGAATGGAAGATGGCTTTTTGGTTCTCTCAACAGACTGGGCCTGGAGCTGCCCTTGCTGCCCAGTGTGATAGAGGGCCCTGGTTTATTAAACACGGGACAGACTTGATGGTTGGGGAATGTGAAAACAAACAGTGCTGTCCTGTTTAAAACAGTGCGTATTGTCAGCCCAGTCCTTGGTGACTCCGCTGAGGGAGGACTCATTGTCAGTTTCTCCTTCGCCTTTGGGAATTTGTTGTTCCCTCAGCTTTTCTCTTTCTCAGATCATCCCTTCTCTGTCTTCCATGCCAGCTTCTTTTCCTCTGGGTATCCATACAGGTAATTTATATATCCTGCAGAATGGAGGCTGTCCCAGTGGCTGGGACCAGACAGCAGTCTAAGTCAGCCTGTGCTTAAGTTCCGGGAAACTCCTCACTGTCAAGGGAATCACAAACACCTATCACTATTGTCCAACTTAGCCTACCTTACTCTGGAGAACAGAACCTGCTAATTTTATAAGGGCATTCCCAACCTCCCAACCAATCATGCCCATTTCTGTATTGTGTCTTCCAACAGTAAAACCAGCCTTGGTCCAAACAACCCTTCATGGTAGGCCTTGTGTGCCCCCATCCATGGATAGTGTGACCTTGAATTAAGGACATCAAACTCATTACTAAACGCAATTTTTGTCATTTGACAATGTCTCAGGAATTCTGTGTTCTCTCAGGGCTCCCCTCAGGCCCTGTGCTCTTCTCAGGCAGGGTTCATAATATCCAGTGATCTCTTTCATACGCAGGCTTTTAGCGGTTCCCTGCATATAGGCAGGCCCTCTACTTTGAAGTGAAGCTAAATCCACCTGAGTCCCAGGCACGTTTGGGCATGTTGGAAGTAGGCGACTGCCCCAGGTCTATTTGTGAGGGAACTAGGAGTCTCCTGGGGAAGAACCTGGCTACTGTTTCATTCTTTCAGTCACAATTAATCAACAGACTTAACTCAAAAGATACTAATAAATACTCTTCTAAGCAGTAGGGAACAAAACAGACAAAACTTTGCTCTTCATAGAGACAGACATAAACAAAAGAAATAAATATTGTGAGACGTGCTAAGGAGAAAAATTAGGTAGGGTGAAGGTACAGGAAGTGTGTGTGTGTGTGTGTGTGTGTGTGTGTGTGTGCGCACTTGAGGTAGGGTAATCACCAAGACAGTGAGCGAAGACCGAAGGGGTGGTGTGTGGTCATGTGTAGGGAAAAGAGATTAAGAGAACAAATGAGGACAAAGATCCTGAGAGGCTCACAAAGGTATTTTGTGTGAGGACAGGATCGACAGGGTAAAGAAGTGGCCTAGAGATAAGGTAAAAGAATCACAGGTTATGTTTGTGTGGTGGTAGTGAAGGTAAGCTCGATCGCACAGGGCTTTGTAAGAACTTAGGTTTTATCCTGAAGTGGGGAGAAAGGGGAGGGTTTTGAGCAGAGAATGAAACTGTCTGGTGGATGTTTAAAGAAGTTCACATTGTGAAGACTTCTGTGTTAAGAATAGGCTGAAGGGCAGAAACAGGAGGGCCAGTTAGGAGGCTGTTGTAATAATCCAAATAGAAGATGACAGTGGCTGCATCTGGGTTGGGAACAACAGAGGTGATAAGTGGTTGGAATCTGCACAGGTTTTGAAGGTAGTGCCTGCAGAATTTGCTAATGGTGGACCCACAGAAGATACTATTTAAGATGAAATGATCCAGTCTCAGGGAGGTGGTTATTATCAGCTTTGACTATGCCTTCAGATTCCACTGTGTGGGTAAGGTCAGGGATTTTTTTTTTTCTTTCAGATTCCACATATAAGCGAGGTAATACAGAGTTTGTCTTTCTCTCTGTCTTCATTTAATATAACACTTTCAAGGTCCAGCCATGTTGTTGCAAATGGCAAACGTTCTTTTTCACGGCTGAATAATATTCCACTGTTATATAGTTATTAGATATGTAATGCTATTTTGGTCAATAGTGGGCTGCATTCATGACAGGGGTCCAGACATACAGACTAGCTGTGCAGTAACCTGTACCGTTTAAGTTTGTGCAGTTCTATCCTAATGACAAAATTAACGAATGTATCAATGTAGTCCCATTATTAAGTGATACATGACTGTATATACGTTTTCTTTTAAAGAAAATATTTATTAAGGCATACCCTGGTGGCCTGGTGGTTTAGTTCATGGTGGCATAGTCTGCCTACATCCCAAGGTCCTCAATTCAAGAACTGGGGCCCTGGAGAGAACAAAAATGAAAAACTAAATGCTTCTTCCTCTTCTCTCTTCCTGTCTTCCTGCCTGCCTTGTCTTTAAAAACATTTATTGAGGTCAACTTTGACTTACGCAATAATATAAGCCCATGTGTGCAGGCTTACCACTGATCAAATGCATTACTACACACGACACCCACCACCAAATTACTAAAAGTTCCCCGTCGCTGCACTATCCATTGGACACCCCCCCACCTCACTTGCTCCAGCCCTCCACCCTCTTTCCCACTAGTAAACTCAACTCCATTATCAATGTGCAAGAGTTGGTTTTTGTGTTTTGTGTATTCATTTGTTTTGTTTCTTTATATTCTACCTGTGAATGAGATCCTTTGGTTTTTGTCTTTCTCCTTCTGACTTATTTCACATAGCTAATCCCCTCTAGTTCCATCCATGTTGTTGCAGATGACAGGATTTATATGAGATGGGTACTTAGGTAGTTTCCTATTCTTGGTTATTGTAAATAATGCTGCAGTAGACAGAGGGGTGTATATACTTCTGTGAATTAGTGTTTTTGTTTTTTTAAGGATAGATATCCAGCAGTGGGATGATGGGATCATTTGGAATTTCCATTCTCTTTTTTAAAATTTTCATACTGCTGTCCATAAAGGTTGCACCAATTCATACTCCTACCAACATTGCACAAGCATTCCCTTTTCTTCAAGTCCTCGCCAATATTAGTTGTTTCCAGTCTTTTGGATAATAGCCATTCTCACAGGTGTGAGGTGATAAGTCACTTGTTTTGCTTTTCATTTCTGTAATAACAAGAGAGGAGGAAGAATATCTTTTCATGTGCCCATTGACCATCTGTGTGTCTTTTTTGGAGAAGTGTCTATTTGATTCTTCTACCCAGTTTTTGATTGGGTTGTTTGTTCTTCTGTTGTTGAGTTTTATCAGTTTTGTATATTTTGATATTAAATCCTTATCAGATGTATGATGTGCAAATGTCTTCTTCCATTCAGTAGGATATCTTTTTGCTTTGGTGATAATTTCTTTTGCTGTGCAGAAGCTTTTTAATTTATAAAATATTTTCTTTATCCCCCTCATCTGTTGATGGACACTAAGATTGCTTCCACATGTTGGCTTTTGTAAATAATGCTGCAATGAACATGGGAGTGAATATGTCTTTTCAAGTTAGTGTTTTTGTTTCCTTTGGATCAATACCCAGAAGTAAAATTTCTGGATATAAGGATATTTTTCATCTGAAGCAAACTTTCCCCATCACCAATCATTGCGGAAAGGTGCTAATCTTGGGGAAGGAATGAAGGCAAGCTGGGACTGGGGGCAGGGTGTCAGTGAGACCTGGGTCCCCAGGTGTGGAGATTCTGAATACATTCCTGGTGATGGTGGTGTTATTGGGGGCTGAGTGAGTTAGCCCTGACCTGGAAAAAGACCAGGACCAAGAGAGGGCCAAGTCTGCTGAGGGCTTGGGTGTGGTTGGGTTCTGTTGGTTTCAGAGAAGCCACTTCTAATGGCATGTTACACATTTTTTTCTTTCCTTTATTCCTTTTTTTTTTTTTAAAGGAAGGGTGCAGGCAGGAGTGAAGGCAAATAGACAAGTGGACAAGAAGAGAGAAAAGGAAGAAGTATCTTTATTTTAATTTATTTAGTTGTTCACACTGGTTGCTTCTCGCTCTGGGACTCAAACCTAGGGGTATGTGGCTTGCTCCTTTGGAGGCGATTTACCTAACCACTGCTCCACCAGGGTGCTCCACATTTGTTCTTTTTCAGTGAAGACATAATTGCCCTTGATAGTGGGCACTGGCCCCAGGGGAGCAGAGCTAGAGTCATGTTCTTGAAGTGAGTATCTGGACCCTGGAATGACTCTGAGACCTGGGTGGTTCCCAGTGAGCAGGAGCAAGGAGGGGAAGCATTGGATCCCAAGAGGTCTAGCTCATGTAAGACGCCTCCCCACACACACCCAGGGAAGCCCAGAATTCCCTGGGATGTGTTTGAGAGAAGCTGGAGTTCCCTAAGAATGGGAGAAACTCAGGCAGAGAAAGATTGTTCTGGTGACTCACTCTCAGGCTCCCAGGAAATGTGACTACCAGTCTGCCTCCAGGCTAGCTTTTCCTCTGACATCTACCCCTCCAGGGCATCTTGACTTCCCTATCTAAGACCTCAAATTGATATGTCCATGTATGAGCTCTTCTTCCACTGCCAACCTTCCTCCTCGCTTTTCTCTCAGCCTCCAGAGGAGGCTGAATGTTAACCTCCAGCCCGCAGCCAACCAGGAGCCCTGGAGTACACCTGACTTTCTCTCTCCTTTTGCCTGTCACTTTTGCCCACTTAATCATCAGGCCTGTCCGCCACCTCCTAAACACCTTGATTCCTTCCCCCTTTCCCATCTTCATTGCTTGGGTCAGGGGTCTGAGGTGATTGCATAGGTTAACCACCCCCAATCTTATTCTCTCTGCCCTCCTCATCCCCTCAGTGCCCAGTGTTATTGCCATCCTGCTCACTGTTCTTCAGTGACTCCCCATCACCTTTGGGAGTAAAGCTTGCCCCCACTGCACAGTAGACAGGTTCCTGGTCAGTGTGCTGCAGGCTACCTGTCCAGCCTCCACCTCCACCAGCACTTCCCTGTGGCAGCCATTGTGAGCGGCTGGCCTGGCAGTGGGGCACTTACTCCTAGAGTCTTCGATTTCTATAGCCTGGAGGGAATTCCAGACCCCTTTGAAAGAACAGTATAGAAGAAAGAGACCTGTCTCTGTTCGTTTGGTGTTGAGGGTGGGCTATTTTATTGGTGATGTGGGAAAAGGAGCTAAGCACCTAAAGCTGGATAACTTCCCCTTCCTGTCTTACAGAAAGATAGCTCTGAGTCTGTTTTCCACCATTTCTTGACTGGGGTGGTAGAATGGTGGGGTAGAGGGGTGGTGGTGGTGTAGGCTTTGGGGAGAAAAAGTCCGGCAGTTTGGGGTAGGAAGAGCTCATTATAGGGCTCCCTCAAGAAGCCCACTCCCTTCAGAGTGCTAGCCAAACCAGACTCTCCCCCAGCTTCAACCTCAACTCTGAGCTCCCTCAGATGGCTTGTCCTTATTGCTGCAAACCTCTCTTGTGTCCAAGGTCACTCAGGCTTGGCATTGACTGTGACAGTCACCCATCACCTCCTCTTTCCCTAAACAGACGCCACTGTTCTTCACCCCTTCCCCCACATGTCCATCCATGCTTACCCATGCCCAGCTCCACTGAGTGTCTTTATGTCTACTACAGGCTGTTTCCCTCTTCCTTTTTATCTTTGGGGCCCTCGTTCCCAGCAGGTCAGGTACACGGCATTTTCTGGGTAAACTTTGCTGACTAATTCTGTTCAGTGAATTCTATTCAGCATATATTAGTCCTAGGCACTGTGCTAAGTATGCACTGGGATACAACGAAGATGGGACATGTGAAGGTGTGGGGTGGAGTGGAAGGCACACATACTTGCAGATCAATAATTACCAAGTGATGTAAGCCCTACACTAAATCTATGAAGGCTGCAGCTCTGGTGTAAAAAAGTACTGGGTCTGGAATTAGGACCTGGGTTAATTAATTAGTTAATTTTTTTGGGCCTGTTTAAATTCTGGGTCCATAACCTACTAGCCTGTTTTTATGGCTATGAAATGGGAATAACAGTACCTATTTCAATAGGTTCAGGATAAAATGAGATCAAGTAACCTGCAGGTTACGGGGCATATCATATAGCATAATTAAGGTTGGCAGAATTTTCTGGGCTGTGTCTTTGTGGGAGCCGAGAGCCTTTGATTATTTTCCCCAGGGCAGCTGGGCAGACTTCACAGAGGAGTGACGCTGGCATCTGGTTTAGGATTTAGAGAGAACAGCTCTAAAGTGAATTTCTGGAGAGAGGTCTCAACGCTGGGGGGCTGCAATGGGGTGAGGGTGGAGGCAAGGCAGCTTCCAGAGAAGCAGCAGTGACCTGATGGGGAGCAAGAGTATGATTTTTGGCCGTGTGTCCCCACTTGTCCCAGAGCTGCCGTGTCAGGCCCAAAGGGTTCTTTTTTTGTTTCATGGAAGCTTGCAGCTGATGGACAGGCCTGGACAGGGCCTGAGTGCTGGAACTTTGTGCCCAGCTCTGTTTCAAGGGAGCAGCTCGGAGTCCTGCCAGGCCCACCCTGCTCCTCCCATTCCTGCTGGGTGGCCACCAAGAGGCTCAGTTCAGACTCCTAAAATGAGTTCCACCATGAGTTCAGAGTGGGGTGCTTTTGCTTGGGGCTTTATTTTAGGTGCGGTTCCCCCAAAGCTGCCTCACAAGTGGCAGATTTAGAGGTCAAGCAGCCCAGAGTGAAATCCCAGCCCTGAATGTCTAACCTTAGCCAAGCAGTCTGAGCTCTTTGAGACTAGTTCCTTATCTGTAAAAGGGAGCCGACAACCACTTTCCAGGGTTGTTACCAGAACCAAGTAAGAAAATGTGTTTTCTTTCTTTGCACCACCTTCAGGTACCTGGCATTTGTTATTCACAGCGGCTGTGTGTTTGTGTGCGTGTGTGTTGCGCATGTGCGTGTGTGTGTGTGTTGGGAGGGGTGGGGGTGACGTTAACAAAATCACCTGGAGATGGCCTCTGGAGCCCTGTAGAATGAAGTGCTTCTTTAACTTCACATTGGCTGTGGGAGTCACTCTGGAGCTGTAAAATGCAGATCGAACCCCTCAGGCCTGGGGTGGGAGTCTGCATTCGGCCACCTGCCAGGACCTCACCTGAGCAGGTTACAGGTGTCCCCTTCAGTCCCCACAGCCCGAAGCATGCTCCTCCTCTGTCAGGGCGCCTTGTCCTGTTGTCCTGACTGGCCTAGTTGCCTCTAGCTGTCCCCAGCTGGCCACTCAGGGCTTTGGTGCAGGCCACTCCCCACAGTCAGATACATCTCCCTGAAGGGGAGGATGAGTCCAGTCACTAATGACGGTCTTTGGAGCTGCTGTATTTGTAGGGAGAGGGGAAGGGAGGGCTTAGTGTTCTCCGGAGAGAAACTTCACAGACTACTTGGGTGTGGGAGTGAGTGGAGAACGGTTTAAGGAACCGGAACGTGGTCTGAGGCTTAGCGAGAAAGGAGCCTGCTTCAGACATGACTGCCCTCCATGGGTGGGGTTGTTGCTCTTAGGCTCTTTGCTGGGACTCAATTTCTCTGTCAGAAAAGGGCCTAGCAGGTGCCTGGGATCCCTGGCCCATAGTGGGTGAGGGGCACTGCTCTGGAGAGGAAACCGAGATGAAGGTCCTCGAGCTGCCTTGTCTCACGGCCCTGCTCAGCTCTGGAGTCCCGGGAGGAAGAAAGACGGCTGGTTTGATCCCTTGGCCTCAGTAGGAACACATTTCATACAGATATCCAATGTCCTCCTTTAAAGAGCTGACAGTCATGCCCACACTGTGCCTGGAGAAATTCTGGAGAAAAGAGGAAAACGGGCAGATGGGAACAGAGAACAGGATTGATATCAAGGTGGGTGGCTCCCAAGCATTGCCAGGGCCTGGGTCCAGCATGGGCCATCCCCTCAGCTAGGAGGGTACCCCACAGTCTCCGACAGCTACCGTGTTAGCCAACAGAAGCTCTGTCAAGAAATAGAAAATGGAGATTGACTACGTTGTGCAAACTGAAGGAGGAGCTGTGCACAGGGTGCAGAGCTGTGCACGGGGTGCAGAGCTGTGCATGGGGTAATCCGGAACTGCAGCGGAGGCCCTGCCACCAGGGATTGGACCAGTTGATCTTTAAGGTCAGAGTCTAAGGGTAGATCTGGAGGACTGTAATTTTGTAGCTGACGAATGAGAAAATGCAGATGGCAATTACTGCACATAAACCACCTTCAAGAGGACACTGGGGCCCCTGTGAGCCTTTTCCATGTTTTCAGTCTTGCATACAAGAGATGATTGGCGTGAGCCTGAGTGCTCTGTTAGCTAAACACAGATGTGTGTTTGCTGCTGTAGTTACACTCACTGGGCTGTCAGGAGGAAATTGTATACTGTGCATTAATGAGCAACTGATTACATAGAGGAAACTGTCCACTGGTGTGGCTCTGATTCCACTTTAACAGCAGAAGCATAAGATAAAGAAATGCTTTAAAACATGGGAGGGCCTGGGGTTGATCTGTGACAAATTATTTTACATCTATCTGATTTTGCAGAATTAAAAAAAACCAAACCAAACCACATTTACACTGTTCTTCTTTTATTTATTTATTTATCTACTCAAAAGTAATGGAGGGAACTAATAATCAAAGACACGTGTATGAACTGAACAGCATAAATATAAGCCAGAGAGATCAGAGAGGCAAGAGAGAGAAAATTCTGCCCAGAACCTGAGATCAGAGGCACTAGGCACTGCATGTAATGACATGTTAGTTCTGACCTTTTTAGTCTTGCTTTCTTCACCTTCTTCTTTTGTGACCCTGAAGAAGTCACATTTCTGACATGGTCAAACCGTCCCCCATCAACCAAAGAACTTTGGAAAAATTTCCCCAGGAGTTCAAAACTGGAGTCGGGATCAGCCCTCAAACAGGCAGAGCCCTTGTGGCACCCAGACAGTCCTTTTTGACTCTGTGGCCTCTGCCCTGTTGCCCTCTCCTTTCCCTGGAAGGTCACTGCTCACTCTGTGTGCTTTTCCTTGACCCCAGACCTTGTGAAAGGGCCTCTCTAGGTCTAGGCTAGATGGTAGGCATCCCGAGGAGAGGTAGCCACAATGAGCGCCATGCGACTAGACTGTGTCTGAGAACAGGTTCTGAGGACACGCTCACAGGTGGCACCCTTACTTGGTCCAGTCCACTCTGAATTGGAAGGTAGGACCAGTAGAGCCGGGAGAAACCAAGGCTGGGGAGAGCGAAGGATGGCGAGCAAGTAGGACCTTGTCGGCCATGCTGAACGTGAGACTGTTTTAAGCAGCGAAGGGACCTGGTCTGATTTGATTCTCATATCATGCAACACTGGGTCCCCAGTCATACACCCTCTGTAGCACACCCCCCTGCCCCCGCCTCCACCCCTGTTTCAATCACTCGTCACGTTATAGATCTTCCTTCCCATGACCATAAACCCATAATCTTCAGCTGGCTGATGCCTTACCTTACATCAGGCCCCTCCTGGCACTTTGTAATCCCCTTTTGAAATAATCACCTCATTTGTAACTACATAGATGGGGC
Source organism: Solenodon paradoxus (assembly GCA_004363575.1). Taxonomy (NCBI): domain Eukaryota; kingdom Metazoa; phylum Chordata; class Mammalia; order Eulipotyphla; family Solenodontidae; genus Solenodon; species Solenodon paradoxus. The sequence continues at coordinate 514,471 of RJWH01000945.1, forward strand.
GGATGTTCTCTATGGTTGTTGTAGCCTAGCAGCCTATTTGGTATGTCTGGCTATAGAACCCTGGTTTTATTTTGGTGTACCCGCCTTCCTCCATTCTCAATCTATGTGCTTTGTGTAAAGTTGCCCCCACCTCCTGGATACAGAGAACGAAGCATGTGACCTAAACTAGACCCATCAGTGCAGTTCATTTCTCTTGGCTTTAGTGATTGGTTTAGGAATGGGCAAGTCATCCACAGAAGCCATTCAGGATGAAGAACACTCAATTCCTGGATATTTGTTCGGGTTATCAGGATCACTGATCACTTCCACTGGTTTAAAGAGGTGAGGTTACCTGGGCTTCATAAGTAGCCTGAAAACTGAGCCAACTCAGAAGGAGCAGAGCCAAGAGGTGGCTCCTAGTGACATCATTTTAGCCCTGAATCAAGCTGTACTTAAAACTAACTCTATCTTTGCACATTTCAAAGTCATGTTTGATCATAGACCTCTTTGGGTTGGATCTGCTGTCAGGTGCAGTTGAAATAATCTAAATGACAGTCTTGATCAATGTTATCTGCCTTTTGTCATCAGTGGAACACAGGGATCATATTTGTGTCCCCAGGGCCTGGCTCAGTGTCTGGCCCTGAGGAATGTTCAGCAAATTAAAGTGTGATGAGAAAGGTCTTGAAGCGCTAACCCCACCCTTTCTCCCCTTTGGAAGTAAGACAGTGGGTTGTGGTTCTTTCTGGGTGATGATCCTACTAGAACAACTTTTTAAATTTTTTAAATTTAATTTTAAAGGAAAGGTACAGGAATGAAGGTGAATAGACAGGCAGAAAGAGAGGAGGAAGAAGCATTTTATTTTATTTTTATTTAGCTGTTCACCTTGGTTGCTCCTTTGGACCCAGAACTGAACCCAGGTTCTTGGGGTGCATGTGGACTGTGTTCCTTTGGAAGTAGCTGACCTAACTACTACTCCACCAGGGCACACCCCACTTTTCTTCAGAGCAGGGAACTTCAACTATAAGAAGGCAACCACTCGTAAGTCATGACAAAAGGGGCTCTAGGAAAGGCTTGTTGCTCAATGAGATTTTCAGTGTCCGAAGTTCTGCTGTTAGCAAGATTCCTATGACGTATGGTTTTGAAAACTCTTAAGTATTCTCTCTACATATATATTTAAACTTGCTTCTGTGAGACTAGAGAAACTGACAAGATACACAAGGAGCTAATAAAAAATGGACACCTGTAGAGAGTTGGGAGGGGAATTGGCTTAATAGAAGGTAGGCATGGGAGAATTTTTAGTTTTATTTATTTAAAAAGAAAGAAAGCAGGAGGAAAAAAAGGCAAGTAGTAGGTAGGCAGGAAAGAAAAGAGAGAAAGAAGCATTTATTTAGTTGGTCATTTTGGTTATCCCCACTGCCGCTTGTTCTGGGTTATGAACTCAGATCCTTGGGCTTTATGTGGACTATGCCAGAGCTGCAGACTTAATGCCTGAGTCACCAGGGAGCACCAGAGAATATTTTTATTGTTTGAGTTTTGATCCATGTGAATATATTGCCTTTAAAAGAAAAAGCTAAAACATAATATCCATGAGAGTAGAGAAGCCATTATCAGCTCCTAACAGCACAGGGGAAGACATGTATTTATCAACTTTTTCTACTTGGGGAGTTGGTCTCAGTGGGAAGGTGCTGATAGACAGGACAGAGTAGGTTGAGGAAGGGGAGGTAGAAAGAGAAGTGCAGAACCAGGGGACCATCTGGAGAGGTCTGTTCTGGGCCGGTCATATACTGGACAAGGTGAGAGGGAGAAGAATTAGGCAGATCAAAAGTGGGGCAGGACATCAAAGATTCTTTTTCAGGGATCCATCTACTCCTGGCTGGACTTGATATTTCTAAAACTCCTCTTACCTAAAAAACGTTCCTGACACCAACTGTGTGTGTGGGTAGGCTTGTCCTTTGAACATTCAGAGCCTGTTGACTCATTTGTAAAACAAAGGGGCTGGATTCAGGATCTAGTCCACAGCCCTTTCCAGTTCTGAACTTCTTATTCTAAGGTATTGTGAGTCCCCTGTCCTAAAGCCCCACTTCTGTTCAGAAAAGACAGAGTCAATGTAAGTGAACAGGACCTTCACCTTCATGGCAAAGCAAGCTTAGATACCGAAGAGCACTTTGGAGCTGGCGTATCTCGTGAGGGCATTTACAGTTCCTTCTTGTGTCAAAATGTCACTTATGAAGGTTAAGTGGATGAGCAGGTGATGAATTAGCTGACCTGCCAAGTGATATCAAGTGGGAACGTTCTACTTCGGGCCATTGGGGAAAACCTGTATGTTAAATGGTTTACTTACATATATGCTGTTTCCCATTAGTTATACAATCCATGAAGGAGAGCCCACACGTGTGTAGTTTGTAAACATTTGTTTAGAACCATGCCTGGTAAAAGAAAACAACTCAGTAACTATTTGTTGAATGAACTCGTGGGTTAATAAATGACAGGAAGAAAAGTAGAATATAGGTTTGGAAATGATTTCCTTAAGAGCTTATCAAGATTTTCTCAGACTTGTGGGAGAGGGAGGGTGAATATAACATGTTTGACAGTGTCTTCGTTTCATTTCAAGTGTTTATTTTAAAATTATTAATAAAAATATATGCATAACAGCAAAAAAAAAAGAAAAGAAAATTAGCTGACCTGCCCCATTCCTCCTACCCCTCGGGGGCGCTCTTGCAGGTCCTCTAATGTCCTCCTGATGCAACAAGCTTCTTCTGGCCAATGCATGTCTATAGAACTGGAAACCTGTACTGGTGACCATGGCTTTAAAAAGGTTATACCGCCTCTCTCTCTGAGAGAACACCTGTGAGAATAAGGCAAGACTCTCATCTTGGGAAGACAGTCACTGAGGTTGTCAGTTGGTGGCTGTTGGCAGCAATGGAGGGACAGAGAGTATTTGGGAATAACTCAAAGAACACAGACCTGGCGGGGGAAGGGAGGGTGGTGGAGTACCCAGGCCCATCTGTGAGGCTGGAGAATGGTGTGGACCCTCAAGCAGAAAATCTATTAAGAGGCAGAAAGGGACCTAGTGAGAATATTCATTAAAATTTCAAGCTTAGATTTTGATATTATAGCAAATGAGAAAAAAAATATAGGCATAGAGATATAGTTCCTTACATCACTTAAAACTGTCAGTTCTTGGCATCCAGTCTTTATTGTAGGGCAAGACTAGCGGCAGCTGCTCACAGGTATGAGAACAGAGTGTGGGATAAAGATACCATTCAAGAGACACCCTGTGGCCTAGTGGATAAGTCCACTGCCTCTGGCTGGAGCAGTCCATACATGTCCCAAGGACCCGAGTTTGTGACCCGTTGACAGGGGGAACAACAAAGATGAACAACTAAGTAAAAGAAATAAAAATACTTCTTCCTTTCTCTTCCTGCCTGCTTGCCTACTCAA
>RJWH01000946.1:0-76371 GCA_004363575.1 Solenodon paradoxus
AGTTAGATGGCGCCTTTTCTTATCCAGGACGCAGGTGTATGCTCTAATGGAGATAGAGAGTAGGGGTGTGTGTGTGTGTGTGTGTGTGTGTGTGTGTGTGTGTGTGTGTGTGTGTGTGTGTCTTGGAGACAGCAGTTCCTGCTAGACCAGTGTAATATTTAAATGCAAACATTTAGCAGTGGGATGACGGCTGCTGAACCTGCATTTGCAGCTGCAGCTGTACCGTTCCTCTGGGGAAGGCATGATGGCAAGTTTCCAGCTAGCTATCCATAAAGGGCAAGAGCTGGAAACAAGGAGAACTTGCTCATATTTAAGACAGTCCATTCTCAGGGCCGGCATTCAATGCCAACGCAGAAACTGGCTGCAGAGATGGCAATACGTGATTGGTTCTACAAGATCTTTCAGACCTTCCTTTTGATATATATAATAAATAAAATCCAGGCATGCCCTGGTGGAGTAGTGGTTGGGTCTGCCGTCTCTGACTGAGAGCAAAACCCACATACATTCCAAGGACCAGAGTTCCTGTCCTGGGCACAGGGATACAACCAAAATGAACAACTAAATAAAATAAAATGTTTCTTCCTGCTTTCTCTTACTACCTGCCCGCCTGCCTGCCTACTCACCTTCATTCCTGTCTTTACAAATAAATAGGCATGCCCTGGTGGAGTTGTAGTTAAGTCAATCACCTCAGAAGGAGCGCAGGCCATATACCCCTGGGTTCATGTGCCAGGTCCAGGAGGAGACTACCAGTGTGAACAACTAAATGGCAAAAAAAAAAGTGCTTCTTCTTCCTCTCTCTTCCTGCCTGTCTGCCTGAACCTTTCCTTTAAATACATACATACACACATATATAATACATACATACCACCCTGTGCATTTTATTGGGAATGAAAGAACCTGAACGTTTTTAGGTATCAGCAAATGACGGGCTGGCCATTTAGTCCACTGTACCAATTTGCTGTGCAGAGGAGACCACAGTCACTTCAAACCTCACACACCTTCGCAATTGTGGTTAGAACAGAGTTGCTGCCAAATTTGAGCTACTCCTGGGAACCCACCTCGGGCTCTTTCGTCTTTTTTTCATACACTCTGCCCGCCTCTCGTAGACTAGAAATCATCCTTCTATTAAGGTCGCCACTAGCCAGCACTGCCAGCCGCACTGTAGACTTTGCACTGGTCACAGTGAGAAAATGCACTTCTGAAAGAAAAGGCACCAGTGGCCCCTACGGACTAATCACTGAAGCGGGTTTGGTTGAGTTCAGCCCTCATTCCCCTGACTATACCCAGAATTGCGTCGCCAGTATTTTATTTTCATGTAAAACCTGTTTACACAGCTGCATCAGGGATCTGGGACAAAGCATATGGATGAGAATCATGAAGCTGAATTAAAATACAGACCGATAAAGAAGACCACATTTTTTGTTGTTGCTCCTAAAATAACCCACAGATACTAACCTTGTGCTGAGTTTGGAGCTGTGGTCGAAAGGGTAATGTTCAAGAATGGCATCAGCCCTCTTTGCATGATGGTATTTACAGAGCATGTTGAGTGTTGGCTCGCATGTCGGATAAATTGAAGCTCAGTTGTGTGGATGTTTGTGGCTTTGGTGACATTGTCACCTGAACTTGTTTGTCCTGTGTTAATTTTCTCATCACTAAGTAAATAGGAGGTGACAATTAGTTTCTAGTTTATTTTTGACCTAAAATGGCAAGTTGATACATTCCCATATTTATGTGGGGCTTTTGGCCTTTGAATTCAAATTTAGTTCTTCAAATAGTGAGGCAGTTCTGTTGGGCTACAGTCTATTCAGTTCTCTCCCCACTGAGCAGGTGTGAGTTCTGTTCTTTGTGGGAGTCGGAGATTGATGACAAAGTTCCTCCTTTTCCACTTATTTCACAGATGACTTGAAGGGAGCCAGGCGTCAAATCAAACTTTCTTCTGGGGTCCTAGGGTCGGAAATTGCTGAACATCATGTGAATGAATAAATCTGTGAATGGGCGTTAGCGTATGCTCCTTTGGTGTCCTGGGCCCATGGCGTCACACTGGCATTCCCTGGGGCTGTGTGTTTCTGCGTTGGGAGACGTTGATTTGCCGCTCTGACTGCCACACCTGACAGCTTTTTGTTCTTTTCTGAACTTTAGAATCAAATGGAAGTCGATTTGAAATCTGACTTTGTCATTTCCTGTCTCCTCTTAGGCAAGTCCCTCCACCTCTTTAGTCTGAGGTTGCTGCCGTGAAGCGAATGAAACAAACAAAATGCAAAGTGCAGCCTCGGTGCAGAGCGGTTCTCAAAGTGCTTCACCCTTTGCTTCTTTTCAGTAGGATCTTAGAAGAAGGGGCCTGAAAGTTGGAATTTTCTAAGAATTCTTTGGTTGAAGATACTGTTTGCATTGCTACCTTTCCTAGAAAATGAACCAAACTTTTCTGAGAGTCTGGAGAGCCTAGCAGTTCACCAAATGTGGTTCTAGACCAGAGGCAGCAAAATCCAGAACTTAACAGAAATGCAGGTTTGCAGGCCCCAGCCCAGACCCCCCGACTCAGAAACTGGAGTGAGGCCCAGCTACCTGTGTAATGACAAGCCTTCCAGACGAGTCTTGTGTGCATAGTTTAAGAACCTCCTGGAGTGGAGGGAGCAGTGGGCGGGTGTTCTGCTACATACCCAGCAGGTCCACGCGGGGTCACAGCCCCCTTATCTCTGAAGTGAGGCATAGCTTGACCCAACTTCCTCTAAGACCTTTTCCAATTCTGTCGTCTTGTGATTCTCCATCCAGCTGGGGCAGGATTTTCTTAGTGAACATACCATTAAAAAAATAGAGAGACAAACAACTTTTGTTTTTATTATTTCAAAAGTGGAGCATTATTGGTGTAGGAGATGAAAATCAATGAAGAAATTAGCAATCGTGAAGAATTTCAATATCCAGAGATGGTTTTGGGGCCTCCTCTTACAGTCCCTTTTTGCACGTGATCACATTCCTGTAGGTACAGGTGAATAGGCATCTCCCACTGCCAATAGCATCCCTCTCCTGAGGGCCTGTGCTGGGCCAGGCACAGTGTGCGGTGCTGTGGGCACATAGTGACCAGTTGGGGGAAGCCCCTGACCCCATGAAATGAAACTTTCATTCTCAAGGGAGGCGCATGGTAAACAAAGGAGTACGTAAAGAAGACCCTTTCTGAGAGTGATTAGTGCTATGAAGGGAAATAATACGAAGGTTTTCCTTAGACTGACAGGTAGTAGTCACTTAAGTGTTGATGCCAGGAAAATCCTTTCCGAGAAGGAGACATTTGAGCCGAGACCTGAATCGTGGGAAGGAGCCAGATCTGGGTATTTTGGAGACGAGCATTTCAGGCAAAGGGAAAACCTGGTGCAGAGCTTCTAAGGGCAACCAGGGGGCTAGGAAAGAGGAGGCCAAAGACGGTCAGGGGCCCGGAGGGGTGACTGAGCATTCCACTTGTTCTGATTATAATAGGGAGTCCATTTCAAGATTAGGAATCATTTCTTTTAAAAGAGATCTTTCTGATTGCCATGTAGAGGATGGATCATAGAGAACAAGAATAGAAACAGGAGAAAGTTGGGGCATATTTCCACTTAGGGTTTTGTAACATTTCTTTTGACTTTATCATGATCATCTTTCAGGATTAACAATCGTCTACAACGTTATCAGTTTCCATGGCTGCTTAAGAACCTGGTGCAATACCATATTCTGTTAGTTCTCTGGGTGAATACCTAGAGTAGTTCTAACTTTTTGTTACCATGAATAGCCCTGGAGTGGCACTAAATCTGTGAGCATGTCCCAGTTACTTCTCCAGGATGATTCTGTGAGGTGGCTGTCCTTGGCCAGCTGTAGGCTATGTTCGAAAACTATTGATTGGTTTCATCTGTAATTATGTAACTGGGTGTCTTCCGGTCATTTAAGACCTTTTCATTGATGAGCTTTTACCAGCCTGAGCCCAGAGTGAAGCAGGGGAGGCATGCTCCTAGCTCACCTAATGGAAGGGGAACCCCCCAAAACTCAGCAATGAAGATAATATCATGATACAACCTTTCCTATGCTGACTGCGGAGCTTCTGGCAGCTCTTAAAAGTCTGCTCTCCCAGAAATGTTTCACTCTTTCATCCTAGGCCTAGCCGTGGAACTTTCATTTAAGAAAAACATAAGAAAGTAATGATTTGTCTCTGGGTTTGAATCTGTTTTTACTTATCCTATTGCAGAATTATATCAGCTATGAGCTACAGAGTAGCATTGTGTGTTTCCACTGTTTTCTAGATTAATTAGAAAACACAGATCTGTCACAGGCATTGGCCTGAGAGTCACATTCTCCACTTATGGGGAAAGAAGGATGGGGCTTGTAGTCTTAAGCTTCCTGTTTTTTCCTGACCTTGTGAATGGCCATGACCTTGCGTGTGTGTCTGACCTTGCTCAGTTGGCCTGGGGGTCATAACCGGAAGGTCTGCGTAACTCCACCGCAGAGCCCACTGGGTGTCCAGCGCGTCCCAGCAGTGACCAGGTGTGTCCTCCATTCTGCTCAGACTCTTTAATTCTGTCCGCCTTCTGAAGAAAGGTGGAGAACTACAAGTTAAAGTTGGTGTTTTCTGTTTAGTTTTATTTAACAGAAAAGAGAAAGTGGCCAGAATCCAAAAGACAGCTCTTCAAGTGACCCAATAAGTTTTCAGTTCTATATTTTGGTTTCCTTCTCTGCAGCCCCTCCAGCACGTGTCCCCAAGCCCCACCCAGAAGGAGCACTTCAGAACCCTCTCCATAACTGACTGGAGGGGCCTCTGTTCTCCGTCCTCTCAGCCTCAGGTTGTGTGGCCCTGGCACCGTTGACCTCAGATGCACACCCCTCCTGGCATCAGCCTCGTGCAGCTCCTGAGCTGGGCGGCCCCTCACACCGTAGTCAGCGCCCCCAGAGATTCTCCGGGCCCTCTCAAGCAAACCATCGTTTTCCTCTGTTAACTCCTTTTCATTGCTAATCCAGTGCCCCTATTCACAGCAAACAAGCAAATATTGGACGCACAGTCCCTAGGCAGATGGTTAGTGAGAATGACTGCCATCAGGAAAAGCCATAAGTCCAAACACTGCTAACCAAAAACGTTAGAAAGCCACATCCCTCCGGAACGTCCAGTTCTGGTCAGAGGGTCGGTGTCTAATCTGGCTAGCAGAGTCGCCTGCCACTCAGCAGAGTAAAGACCCGTGTCATTGCTCCAATGGCAATGAGACTGGTGGCCGGCTCCAGCATCTGGTGTCTGGCTGGAGTCCACAGACCTTCCCGAGTGTCAGGAGAGTTCCTGTGGTCAGAAGACTTGGTTCTGGGGGAATCGGATCACCGAGAGGATGCTGACATTCATGGGGACACAGGGATACTCCGGCAATTCACAGAGGAAGCAGGATGTGGCTTCCCCAAACCCACCTGTTCCTTGTTCCCTTTGCGCTTTCTGATTTCTTGTCCCAGCAGGGTGTCCAGCACTGTCTTCTCATAGCTTTGAGGAAGTGGTGGGGCTAAATATAATCCCTCTGTCCGGGGAGCCACACACTCTTCTATGGGTTACCAGCCACCGGACCAGGGCTTCTGAAAAGTCCCTGCTTGAACATTAGTGTGTAGGTGAAGTTAGCGTGTTGCGTGCAGAAATGCTGTTGACTGGCATTTTAGTGACCTAGTGACTAAGATTAGTCCTCTGAGAAGAGGATTCAGATAGATGCTTTAACTCGAGTTCCAGGAAAGCACTTTTCACTCTAGAAAAGATAAACAGCCCTCCATCCCTGCCCTCCAACGAGGACAGCAAGAAACGTGAAGATCATACGGCTGTCGGGACTCCTTTGAAAATTCTAGGCAGTGGAGTCTTTCTTGAGTTGAATCCAAATAAGGTTGGCCAGAAATTCAGCAGACTCCCTTCTTCATTTCCTTTTATATTTTCTTTTACTTTTTATCAGAAGAATTCATTTCATTGTCCCCTGAGTTTAACTTGTTCATTGTTGTCCCTAATCCACAGTGATTTGTTTGGTGGCAGGACGCCAACGATGGCAGACTGGCTGTCTCCTGGGCGGCCAGGAAGTCACTGGATGTCATTTGCGCCTGGGACAGAAAGGCTAGTCATGACCCGAAGGGACTCCCAGGCGCTGGCATGGCCAGATGTTCTCATGACACGCCTGTTCCACCTGCACTCAGTGAGCCCTACGGCGTGGTCAGACCACGGGCGAGGGACCAGGGACACATGGGAGCTACATGAAATTGATGTTTCCTTTTTAAAAGAGGAAGCAGGCAGGCAGCAGGTAGGAAGGAGCAAGAAGAAGCATTTTCTTTATTTAGCTGTCCCCCTAGTTGGCCCACAGCCCCACGAACTTGAACCCAGGTCCTTGGGCTCTATGTGGCTGGTGACCCAGGTGTGGCTTTAATACCTCACCCCCCAGGCTACACCCAGCGTTCCCTTGTTTTAGGTTAAAGGTAGTCAAGTAGCAGTAGCTTTTGATTAGTAATTAATGAAAGGATGTGTCTCATAAAAATTGGCATCATCCACATTTCACAGAGAAGAAACCAGAATAATAAAAACCTCCCTCTCATCCATGGCTTTCTACCCTCTGACCCTGAGGCAAAATGAGAAAAGAAGCGAAGAGAAGAAAGAAGGAAACCGCTCAGAAATGAAGGAGCAAATTGAAACCGATCCAAGAATTGCTCCTGTCTCTCTCACATGCCGGATAATCAACTGCCTGGCCAGGCCTTTCCTGAGCCGGAGGGCTGGTCCGGCTGCAGGCAGCTTCAGCTGGGACCACCGCAGATCCAGTGAGGGACACAGTCCCAGCAAGGCTGCAGGCAAGAGGCCAAGTTGTGTGGAGATGAGCTCCCTGTGACCTCCTTGAAGCCCAGGCCAAACTCCATTTGTATTTACATCATATCATCATCGTAATTTCCTCTCAACATAGCATCACATTATTATGAGTTAATTTAACTCAACACATGATCTCCACCTTTGGTACGTACACGCCTGGAGCTGAATAACAGAGCAGGGTTCAGGCGCCCAGTGGAATCTAGAGCGTTTGACACCTTGAAGCTATTTTTAAACCTTAAAGAACAATAGTTATGTGGGCCTCGGCCCTTTGCCCTGGGGCTGTGTCCGTCTCAAAGTAAGATTATGGGACTGGACAGAGTGAAGAAGGCTCTTTGCCCTGGGGCTGTGTCTGTCTCAAAGTAAGATTATGGGACTGGACAGAGTGAAGGAGGCTCTTTGCCCTGGGGCTGTGTCCGTCTCAAAGTAAGATTATGGGACTGGACAGAGTGAAGGAGGCCGTCCAGCCTACGCTTTCCCCATGTGTCCTCTTAGAGTTGTCAGTGGACGGTGAAGGCCATTCTTGGCATCAGGAGAAGTGAGTGGAAGTGAGGCTGACGGAGAGACCCTTCTACACATCCCTGAATGAGCTGACAGCAGCAGCAAGGAGGGAGGGCTGCATCATGCAGGAAGGCCGACAGTCCCCTTTGCTTCTTGAAAAGGTCCATTGTCTCACTGTCTGTCCATCGTCATTTGCAAGTACTCACTGAAGGCCCGGCTGCATCCGGCATTATACTTGTGTTGGACCCAGCATGCCGAGAACCACAAACAGGTTCGCTCATGTAAAGGCTTACACCACCCTGTGTGCTAAAGAATGTTGCGACTCTCCAGAACCCTTCAGTTCCGCCCTGAAACCGCACCCCGATCTGAGCAGCCCCATGGAGGGGCACTTCAAGACTTCGTGGTGAAGATAAGGGTGAGGACGGTGCTGACTCCAGGCACCTTCCCAGATGAGGTGGGGTAAGGAGCCACTGGTGAGGGAGCAGCAGTGAATCTCCCCAGCTTCTCTTTAACCAGGGAACCCGCACCCTGAGCATCATCACGTGGCCAGCAGGCAGGGCGTTCCTTGACCGTTTCTCCTCCCCAGTGAGCTTTCCTGTGGCTGCGACCACAGGCTTTGGTGGCACTCAGCTCCAAAGACAGACTTGAGACTGAGTTGAAATTGCCTTCAATCCCAGGTGTTTACAGTGAGTCAGGGCGCCCCCCACCCGCCCATTGCCTGAGGAACTGTAAAACAGATGCAGATTCCCTCAGGCCTGCAGCATGCACTTACCCCTGGGTCAGGCAGACGTGTTTCTTTATGCCGAGGAGTGGGGCTGCTTATAGGCCATCTGCATATTCAGCCTCACCAAATAATGTCAAATGATTTTTCCAAAGTGGTAGTTACCGGGCAAGGATCTGCTACCCAGTGTGCATAAAATCAATATTAAGGCACCGAGTTTTGAGAAAAGAAAGGGTTAAACTAGCAAAGAGACAGGAGGCAAAGCTGCTCAAACCCATCTCAGGGAAAACTTTTAAAGGCTTTAGGATGAGACTGCAAAGAGAAGGACACTTACTGATTGGCCGAAAGGAGGTTTGAGCTGGTTATAAGGAAGCCTAAGACACCGGCCACTCTTACTAGATTTTGCCAGTCATGACCTCCGAGGTGGTCATCAGGAGCATAAGACTCTGCCTGTCCTCCAGACGGTGGTCCCGGCTCACTCGCCTCCAGTGAGTCTTTCCAGCCATGTGTTTCTACTTCGCTCTTCGACGCAGTCACTTCTGCAGGACCAGCTTGGAAGAGAAGCCAGCAAACCTTCCCGGCTTTAGAAACATGGTGTCCAGCCATGGTAGCACTTGTGCCATCGCACATCCCACGGGCAGAAGGTGTGAATCCTGTTTCACATTTTTTCACCAGCACCTGAAAATTCTGAAGAGCACCGCTCAGTCACGGAGGAATGACAACACAAATATGGACTGTTTGGAGTAGGTTTTCATTGAAAATGATAGTTTTTGTCACCAGGCCTATGCCAGAAGGTATCAATGTTCTGGTATCCAAAAAAGTGAGCAAATTATTGATTGTGCAGTGGAGAAACAGAGCCAAAGATTTCTTTTAAGAAGAGAACCAGATTTTAGCCTGAAGAAGAGTCAAATGTTTGAAGCACAGAAGAAGTGAAAGAATGGAAGAATTTAACTAGCAATTGTGTTAGAACACAGATTTAAAACTGTTGAGGTACAGTTAAGAAAAAAAAAAACCTCATAAAGATCTTAGTAGGTGTGGAAAGGCAGAAATTGATATAAATGATCCACCTGTTCTGTAAGAGAGACGTAAGTCCAGTGCACCCCTGTGGCTAAGGCGCAGGCCATGTAAAACTCAAGGACCTGGGTTCAAGACCCAGGGGACAGAAAAAAGAAAAATAAATACATAGATCCATTAAGTTTTAGCAGCATTTGTATTTAAGCAATGTAGTGAAAAAATGAGAGAGAAACAATATGGCTAGGAAATGAAGAACGGCTTCAAGGGGAACCCATTCAGCGAGCACGCGCCCAGATTAAAGAGGGCACTTGGTGGAGTGTGAGCAACAAAGGTGTGTGGGCTGGTTATACCCGGGGCCATTTTTTCCACCTGAGCTAATAACAGGCATGTCTGCTCAGCCTTTGTCAAAAATAATTATTGCAGAACTGTTGCCCGGGCTCCATCCAAGCATGCGCCATTGTTCCTCGGTGAGTTGGTCTGAGTTGTATTCAACCAGAACTGAGGCAGAGCCTGAAGCCACACAGGTCACAGTTACCTGGGGTCTTGAAGGCAGCTCCACTGGAGCTTAGCCGCAGTGCTGGAAACAGGCCCATTCGGCTCAGCTGGGAGAAAAAGCTGCTGCCCAGAGCTGCCGATTTTTGCCTGCTGCTGTGGATGAACAGGAGTTTCCATCCTCTGTGCTGAGCAAGCTGTCAGATAAAATACAAGCCGTCCCTGACATTAGCCCAAAGAACTGTCAGCGTCATGCATTGCATGCAAAGCTGAGTCGTAACTGCCACTTCGGCATCATGATACAGGTGTTCTGATTGACCTGACGGAGTAAGCGCTCCACAGTTGGAGGAGGGCGGTGGGGGGAGTGACTTCACACTCACCTGCACCTCTGATCCTCCTTTGTAGGTGCCTGTGGACATCAGTCCATGGTTGATGTGGCGCCCATTTTAGTGGGCAGCTGTTGTCTTTCTCCAGATGTCACACATTGCAGATGTCTGTCTCTCTCTGGTCTTCTGTTTTTGTCATGTTTAAGCAACCGTCTCTACAACCACACCACAGACCTCTGTCTCCCACTCCTACCAACCCCCCAAAGATCCTGGGCTTCTTTTTGTTATGGAGCTCTGGAAAATGTAATTTTGCATAATCCCATAGCCAGTCACCCCTGCAGTGATATGTCTCCAGATCTTTATTCTCACAAGCAACAAAAGCGACAGCTTTACTGTGGTGGGGGATGATTCATGAAGCAGGAATTATGCACAGACAGGTGGCTGGAGGATAGAGTCATTTGTCCAGGTCTCTGTTCAGTCACCTGCATACTGTCTCTCCCCTCTTAGCCTCACTGCCTGGCTCCCCCATGCGTCTCTCTTCTCTCCCATTTCAGTATGTGCTTATCAAGACCCAGTTTCACTCCCCCTAATAATGAGCATCAGCAGATAACTTACAAATGCTTTTGCCCATTAGCACATTTAACCCTCAAACAATGCAAGGATCGGGGTGCTACCTCCACACACAATACAAAATCCAGGTATAATTTTTGATACTCCCAGACGTAACTAATAACCTGCTGTTGACCCAAAGTCTTCCTAATAACATAGTTAACACATATCTTTTAAGTATTATGTACTCTATCCTTACACTAAATTAAGCTGAATAATTATAAAGAAAAACTGTACTATGTTTATCAATACTGTGAATTTATGTCATCTCTACAAGAAAACCATGTAGAAGGGGACCTTACAAACTCGGTTGTTCAAAGGTAACCATATATGTCTTAGATTCAGCCAGGTTTGGGTTAAAAATGTAGCTCAACCCAGCTGTGAGGTCTTAGGCAGGTAATTAACCTTCCTCCATTACTCTCTCATCTACAAAATTGTGCCAGTAATAACACCCAATTCACACACCGTTGATGGATTGAAAGAGAAAATCTGTGTATTGTCTATAGCAACACTGCCAGCACCACAGAGAGTGCTCAGCAGAACAGACACACAGATGTTCAAGGTCTGGCTTCGTTTCCAGCACCTGCCCTGCTACACATCCCAGTTCCACTGAACTGTAAGCTCCTTTGAATTCAGAGTCTATCTCCTTCACTCTTAGATAGGCTGACCACAGTACCATTTCCAACAGTAAAGCACCATTTGTTTTTGTTTTTTCATATTTCCCAACCATCTCATCATTTTAATATAAATACTAATTTTACCCTTTTTAAAATAAATTGGGACCATCTTTAATGCAAGGCAAAAGGTGCAGTGGAGTTGTCCCAGGCCCAGCCTGTTGAGGGGGCCCAAAAGCAGCTGACCCTTTTGCCCTACGTTTATCATGGCCCTTGCCGGTGCTGATTGCAGTGGGCGATGGCTGCTACTGCTGTGCCTGCCCGCTGCAAGGAAGCAGTAGCTGTGTGGGAAGAGGATTCCCCCAACCCTGCATGCCTGTTTCTTCATAGAGCAGAACACAGCAGTGTGGTCAAGCTGTAGGTAAGTATGATGGGGGTTATTTCTGGCACTCTGGGAGTTATTGGGCATTTCTGCCACTGGGTTGATATTTGGGCATTTCTGGCACTGGGTTGGTTAAAGCCACATGTGTTTTAGGCAGGACATTTAGAGCAGGGCTTATGGGGCACCAAATTTTTTTTTTGCATAAGAGACCAAAATTTCTTGCACTGGCCCTGACAGTATGGACTCCTGCCAGACCACACATCATTATTATGTGATTGTTAATCAGCATCACATAGTACTCACTTGGTGCTGACCTGACTGCTCTGCTCCTGCTCGGATTGCTGCGTCTCCTCCCCTCCCCTTAGTAACCAGTGCATAACCCTGTCCCATTTTTGCCATCCCAATGACCCATTTTTGTCTCAAGGAAACATAGTCAGGCTACTTTAGAACCCAAAGCTTTGCAGTCTGCTTGGCACATGTTTTAGTGCTTTCTCAGATAGGGGACCAAATCAAATATGCTTCATGGAGCCACTTAAAATTCTTTGAGATCATCATGCTGATCCACACCTCTGTACCCTCACGTGCCTCCCAGCTCCTGCAATGCCCACCCCTCCCTTCTTTGGCCAGTACTCAGTCACTGTCACAGTCACTGACCTGGATGATTTGGGACTCCCTTTGTACCCCTGACCTAACCCAAGCCCATTGATTAACTTCTCGCTCTCTCCTAAGTATATTATAAGCAAGCTCCTCAAGGGCAGGGACCTTGTTTATTTGACTTTCTACCCACAGCCCTTTGCCCACTGCCTGTCACACAGAAGGGATCAACATGTGTTTGCAGAATGAAGTCGGGAGGTGTAGGGCTGAATGTAAATAAAAGACTATGTGCAGAAGAAAGCAAGGGAAATGAAACAGTTGAAAACCAGTGATTTGTTGCTATGGTGATTTCTGAGTAACTTTTGTTTGAAGAGATGGGGGAACTTTTTTGTTCTTTTTATTGTTTTCTGTTTAACTTCCTCATCTCCAATAGCTCAGGAGGAGAACAACTCTACCTAGCAACCCTAGGAAGAGCCAGAGAGACTTGGAGCCTCCTTGTGTTTGCGGGGGGGGGGGCGGAGATGGGCCAAGACCAAAGCAGGTCACGAGTGCCTAAGCTG
Source organism: Solenodon paradoxus (assembly GCA_004363575.1). NCBI lineage: Eukaryota > Metazoa > Chordata > Mammalia > Eulipotyphla > Solenodontidae > Solenodon > Solenodon paradoxus. Next base: position 12,631 of record RJWH01000946.1, read on the forward strand.
GTTGAGTTGCCTCCAATTCTTCATTTTAGCAGCAGAGGGAAGTAGCAAAATGCCTTGCTTTGGGTCTTCTGGAAACCGTAGTAAGGAAGAATACTGTAAGACACCATGCAAAAAAATAAAAACTGTAGGACTATGCATGCCCAGCTGTTACCACTTCATTCAAGCTCTCACCGTGTGCTGTGGCCCAGACTCGGGGCATCTGGGCACTCACAGCCAAAGCTGACCATTTTGCCAGGTCACTCCGAGAGTCCTCATGGTTGGTAAGATCCAGCCAAGGCCTGTAGAAGGCTGTGTTGCACTTGTCTGTGTTTAGGGGGCTCCCTCAGGAATGCTCAGGGTGGTTACACAAAAGACCCTGCTACAAGCCCCCCCAACAAACAGCAGCGCACACAGATAGATGGTCATGCCTGTCTCGCACTAGGGTCAGAGAGCAACACTTCGGGGGACACAAGGAGCTGTGCGCCACAAGTACCGCATCAACTTTCTAGGCCAAGAAAGAATAGAGGACTGCCCACTCTCTTTTTAAAGATGCTAGAGTTGACTAAACACATTACATCCAGTTGGCCAGGATTAAGTACATGGCCACACCTAGCTGCTAAGGAGTCTGGGAAATATAGTCTTAAAGCTATTTAGCCAGAGACCTCGCTAAACTCTGTCGCTAGGGAATAGAAGCAGCATGAATGTGGTGGGACAGCCTGAGGTCTGCCACCCACCTCACCTGTCTTCATCCTCCCTCTGCTCGCTCATTTTCAAGTTCATAAGGCTCTGCCCCTTCAGGCCCAAAGAACCCAACTGGACACCAGAAGCCTGAAATCTCTTGGAGAAAGGCAAGATGAACTGTGTGCTGTTACCTTTATAGAGGTAACCTCAAGTTCATTTCCTCTCCAAGACAACACTCTTTAAAAAAATGAGATCGGCCTCCTTCATACGCCCTGTGAAACGTCTTGAATTGCTCTTGAATTGCTTTATCGTACATTGGATAAATAATGGTGTTTACAGATTACATGCTGGTGTAGAAACCAAGTCTCAACTTCAGGGACTTGTTCAGAAAAACCTGACTGGATTTCTGTCAGGTGCTAAGTAGATCACCAACAAGTGGTTTTGCCCACGTAACACCTGTTCCGCCCACACAAAGTGGCCACAGTTTGTCATCCCAAGTGTGCGGCCCGGGAAGAGTTTGCTGACTGCCGTCAGTGAGTTCCACGTGCTCTTCCTCATACTCATCCTCTCCTTCCTTTTGAGTCCCTTGATTTTCTGTTGGCGCTCAACTTGTATTTACAGGAGTGAGATCCAAAAGATGCTTTGAAGCAAGTGCCATCTGCCCACCTGCATCACCAGGGGTGGGAGATGGAGACAGGACTCATTTCCTGTAGGCGAGGAGTAGGAGGGGGCTGGCTGGAGTCGTTCAGCCTCTGGGCTCCCTGGGTTCCATCAGCACCAGCACCTTCACTATCACTGCTCTTTCTGATCCCAGCAGAGGCCAGGGAACCAGAGAGGGTTTGTTTTCTGACAGCCTACCTTATCGGCATTCACACCGAAACAGCTGCCGAGAAGCTTTGAAATTCTAAACCACTGCAAGGGATGCAAAAGTCGTGGCCGCTGGTGTTGCTGATTTCTTGCAACTTGAGAACTTGCCAATCTAGGATCCAGAGGAGGAGGGCCCGGCTTTGTGTCAGTCTTCAAAGAAAAGATGTCAGCCTCTGTTCCAAAAATACAGTCCAAATGGCCTCACCACCGGGTTCTCAGGGCAGTCGATTTCAGTGGGCTTCGATTTCAGTGGGCTCCGACTTCAGGGCCAGACGAGCGAGCAGTGGAGAGGAGTGATGTACAGACCGCAAACAAAGGCAAAAAGAGAAATCTCCTTATTCGAAGTCCATTCTGCTTCTTTCAAGAAAGTGAATCTGGAAGGGACTGGTGATTTAAAGGGAACAAGGATTCATGGGTGTTTGAAAGGAGGAGGCCACATTTGCAGAATCATTTGGCGAGAAGCCTCTGTACAGGCTGAAAAGATTGGCTGGGCAGTTTTTGTTCGACCCTGGAGAGTGAGCCTCCGCGCTTTCATTCTTGTGTTGGCGGTGAGGGGGCGTTGGTGACGCCTGTTCCAATAGCCCTTTGTGCTAATGTGTCTTCTTGAGACTCTGCCAGGTGACACCCTGACCCAGGGCCCTCAGCCAGTTCAGCCCAGAAAGCCCATCTCAGCCATGTGGCCCAGATGTGACACGGACTTTCCTGTTTCTCTTTTCTGGTTCATGAATAGAAGCCCAGGGTTTTGTTTTTATTTTTGTTTTCAGCTGATTGTTTGTACAGATCAGAGCCAAAGAGAGCAGGAAGATGCTTGGACAAATATCAGCCACAGGAAGGAGTATCTTGGTTGAGCCTTTTGTCCTTCTGAAAGACTTCAGGTCACATAAACCAGTTTGGTTCACTGTTCTCTGCCCTCCTTGACTTACCCCCAAGTTCTAGGGATCTTGGCTCAAAAGGCAAAAAAGCATCAAAATGTCAAGCTAGACATCCCGACAGGAAAGGGGGAAAGTTGTAAGAGGAAAACACAGCTTCTTTCTGTCTGGGCCCCTGAGCAAGTCCCCTTGTCCCCACTACCAGCAGGCATCCCAAGAACAAGAGTGTTTGGCTCCCTCTTCCCTTCCTTCCCAGAGCCGTGCTAAGCTGTGGTCTTTGGGACCCTACAGAGACTTCTCACAGACACCAGAGCTCCTTGGTTAGGTTCCCAGAGCGGCGAGAATGAGCACTAGGTTCCCCAGAACCTGCTGTGCCAGCCACCCCACTCCTGGTTCTGTTAACCCAGAACCTGCCACATGCCACCTACCTGGTCCTTGAGATGATGCTTATTCTGGCTTTGCTTCATCCATGCCCTTCGTCACCTTCTCCAGAAGTTGGTCTGTGTGCTTACCACCCACTCCCAACATGGCTCCCTCATTGCCCACTTCCCAGTGCAGAGATTACGAAAATACTCCCAAGTCTCTCTGTCCTGGGGACCTCTCACCTTTCACCCCTTCCAGGAGGAGCAGTGCCTCTCAACAGGCTCTGGAATCAGTAACTCTAGTTCCTCTCAGTCTATCATTTCCTGAAGCATATGCCATCTCTGTAGGCTTGGTATCAACTCATCCACACATTGAATCAGTAGCATAGTATTAAAGGGAGCTGTCTTATTTAAAAATAAAGGTGACTTCTCATTACAGTGCATTCTCATATAGAAAATCTGAGAAATAAAGACATAAGAGGAAAGAGCAGCCACTCGTAATGTTAACCCCTACACACCGCCAGCAAGAGTCTCAGTGTCTTTGCTTCCAAAGTCTTTTCTAGGTACTTGTTATGTAGTTGCAATGCTGGACCCTTCCTCACATAACATGAGCCTTTTCCACACTACTAGTGCTTTTCTGTACACCTGAGTTGTAGACTCTGCTTAACTTCACGTTATGGGCGGGCCTTGCAATTTACTTTGCCACGGCCTTCTTGTTCAACAATTGTCAAGTTTTCTAATTTTTCAGATTTTAAATGGTACTTCTAGAATTTCTTCATGTACCATTGGAGCAAGAATCTCTCTAGCACAGTTTCACAAATCCAAGACCATAACTGTTTTTAAGGTTTTTTTGTATATTATTGCCAAATCGTTTTACAGAAACAGACACTATTTTCTGGTCTTCCATCAACATTGTATGAGAATGTTTATTTCAAGGAATTCATTGCAGTTAGACTTCTGTTTAATTTTTTTTTCAATTGAGATGAGGAAAGCACTCAGTTGTGTTTTTTGGTTGTTACTGAAGGTAATACTTTTCATGTTCCACACATTATTTTTCCTTTCTTTGAATTGTCATTTCATATGCTTTCCCATTTACCTTATCTTAGGGTTTTTCTTCTCAATATGAATTCTTTGTACATTAAAATATTAGCTTAGCGAAGTGGACATATTTCCACACAGAAGCTTGTGCATGGATGTTCATAGCAGCATTGTTCTTCATCGCCCGAAAGTGGAAACAACCCAAATGTCTGTCAACTGACAAATGGTAAACAAGCAGTAGACCCATCAATGGAGTGTTTTTCTGCCATAAAAAGAAATGAAGTGCTACTATGTACTGTGCAGTGAAGGAACCTTGAAGACATTATGCCAAATGGAAGACACCAGTCACAAAGGCCACATACTGTACGATTCCACTATTCACATATATTATATATATGCATACACACAGATAGATATCTGTGTGTGTGTGTATGTGTCCATTCTCTCTACGGAATATGTCCAGCGCAGGCAAGTCCCTTGGGACATCAAGTAGATTAATGTTTGCCAGGCACTAGGTTAAGAAGTTTCTTGGGGAAGTGATGAAAATGTTCTGGAATTAGATAGCAGTGATCATTTCTCTTTGTAAATATATTTAAAAAAGCAAATATTGAACTGCTAACTTTGAGGTGAATGTTATGGTATGTGAATTATATTAAAAAAGAAGATAGAGTACCATTTAAAAAATGCTAACCACCAGGAGCTTTTCTCTGACCCAAAAAGGCGTAGGGAAAGACCTGAGATACTTGATAATCTGTGCAGAACTTTCTGGATCCTTTTGCATAGATAGTTAAAGCGCATCCTTCTTCTCATCGCCATTTCACTTTTGTCTTAACCCAGAGATCCAAAGTGTAGTGAATGTAAGAAGAAAATGTTCTTGACTGCCTTTGGAGCCTTTCCACAGTTTAGTATTAAAAACTCATTTGGCCAATGGGGTTTGGGCACAGGTCCAGCACTCAGTTGACAGCAGTGTTAAATCTCGCCATTGGGGTCTCAAGCTTCTATTCTTTTTATTAAGTGCTTTTGACCCACTGGGCATTGGGGAGTGAAGGGTGGACACAAAGAAAGAACATACTTCAGGGCGTGGGCTGCTTCCCAGCCTGGGGACCAATTGAGCAGGACAAGCCAGAGATGGGGAACCAAAAAAATACTCTAGGTGCCAGGAATGTGACTTTCTCTTAAAGTCACGTGACATCTTTAGAGTGATTTATATGAATTCCGTTCCTCCACTGTGCTGTGTAGAATCAGGGCCATCGGCCCCTGCCCTCCCTCCAGAGGCCTTTGACAATCCTACACAAATGATCACATGGGCCCAATGCCTCTTCTTCTTTCTGAAGCAAAGCTTCGATTTGATTTTGAAGTTGGCTCTGTCCTTCCTTGTTGCAAGTGACCAGTGTCTGCGATGGATTTACTCCCGCTTCTGTATCAGTCTTCTCACCTCAGAGATGTAGCGTTGTAATATTGTGTCTGGTGTGGGGCTCTCGCTCACCAGGCATCACCAAGAGTAGAAATTTGTTACTGTGCTTGGGGGAGGCATTACATGTATGTCTCTGTTTATGCAGTAAATATGTTCCAGAGCGTTTTGTCTGCGAAGCAAATCATGTTTTAAATGTATTGGAGAGTCCACTGTTAGACCAGGGGAGCCGATGCTGACTCTGTGGTGTATGGAAATACCCCGCCATGTCTAGGAACTATCTGGGAACTATGGGGAGCGTTGACTCAAACATTAAGGAAAGATATGATTTACCACATCTGATGCGGCCCCAGCACCCCTACAGAGCCCACAGTCTCAATGTGGGATGCGAACGTGGAGGAGGAGGGCCCATTTGCTGAGATCAGGGCCTGCATGAGTCATACACATGATGCTGGGTTCTGTTGCTTGCTCCCCTCAAGTCTCCTTCAACATCTCCCACCCTCATGCCCACACCTTTGTGTAGATGGCCAGGATTCCATGGAGCAGGAGGCAACTTTAGTGTGAAAGTTCCCTATGCTAACGACCATGGAATCAGGCTGTGTGGTGCTAAAAATCATCTCTACCCCTGACTGAGCGGTAGACAAATTCCCCTCTGATCCTCTGTTGTAAAGCGCAGGAAGATAACAGTGCCTATGTGTTAGCGCTGTCATGAGAATATAATGAGATAACATGTTCCAGTACCTGGCACAGTACTTGGCTTACAATGAACCTTCATTTGATATCAGTCATCACTGCCAACACTGGCATCTTCATCTCCATGATGCCCCTTATGACCAAAATATGTATCAAATTTCCATTGGTGTGTAATAAATTACTACCAATTTAGTAGCTTAAACACACCCATTTGTTAGCTCGTGGTTTTGTAGGCCACAGGTCCAGGCATGGCATGTCTGCGTTCCCTGCTCAAAGGCTGAAATGACTGTGTTCTCATCTATAGAAGAAACCATTTCCAGACTCCTTCACATTCAGTTCCTTGTGGTTGTAGAACTGAAGTCCTGCTTCTTTGTTGTCTATCAGCTGGGGGCTCTTCTCGATTCCTAGAGGCCCCCCTGCTTCTGGCCACTTTCACATACACACACACACACACACACACACACACACACACACCTTCAAAGCCAACATTAGAGGCTGTGCCTCCCAGGGAGTGCCTCGCATGCTTTGAATCCACATTTCCATAGAAAGCTCTGTCCCATTCAAGGGCCATCTGATTAGGTCAGGTCCACCTGGGATTAGCCCTCTAAGGAGCCCATCATTCATAATTCCCAGGGGCTACACAGAACTTGAACACCATGGGCAGGAATCTTGGCGGTAGACCTTCCAGTTCTACCTTTCACACCAACTTATAACCAGGGCACAAATCATCCCTCCTTCCTTTAGTTTTGCAACAGAGAGAGGCCTTTCCCTCATTGGCAGAGTCCGGTATGTTCTTTTTTAACAGCAGGACCAGGTCACTGACTGGACCCAGCCGTGACCTTTCCCTGCTTCAGGACCTGTGGGAGTACTTGTGCTTCCCAAAGTGTCCAGCTTGCACGCCCCCCACCCCCAGCCATCGCTGGCCCTTCTATCCTGGCTGTCCCCAGGGGGTGCCAAGACTCATTGTCATATAGAAGAAACCCCGTCATAAAGGATTGAGATGCTAGGAAGCTTGGGCGATGGGTTCCATGGTCCCGCTACCGCGCTGCCAGCAAGGTGCCCATCTGTCTCTGCGAGTCCTGCTTCCCACAGTTACATGATGAAAATGAACGAAAGCCCCTTCCATAGACTCCAAGGGCTTGGTTCTCTCTACGGAGAATGTTATAAATACCCCAGGTTGATCCTTCTGGGTGTTTGCAGTTTTACAGGAATCCACACTCCCATGAATCTTCCATCCCGACATCAAGTCACACTGATATGTGTTGCCAGGTCACCTCCTGTTGCCTCGTGCTATCACTGTTGACCGGAAATGGAGGTTTGCTCATTCAGCTGCCCAATTTTGCTTTTCTCCAAGAGAAATGTACTCAGCAATGTGGCCAAGCTCCAAGTCAGCTTTAAATTCTTTTCCACTTTCCCCGTCTCCATTACTCGGGTTTGGTTTCTGAGTTCTCAGCTCATGACGAGTTTTATTTTCATGATGACACCTGTCCAGCCAATGTGGAGACCAGCCAAAGGGATACTGAATGGTAGCACCAGAAAGTGTCACTCAGAGGACAGCCAGTGTGGCCTTACCTGTCACTCTTCAAAGTCTGGGCTGTGGGAACAGGATGGTGACTTATGCCTATGGGCTCTCACTTCTGCACACACCTAGGTTAGTTTCTGAGACGCAAGTGCTTACACTGTTGGCATTAAAGTTATTTGTTGTTGGTTTCTCCTCCTGCCTTCCCTCCCCTGTCTGGAAGTGGAGGTGTCTCAAGAGGACGTGATTAGCTCTGGCAGAATTGCCAGTGGCTTTTTTCTCTTGCAGGTACCTCGCTCCTGCACACACCTGAAACCTCCTCCCCAGTCCTGCAAGGTCCCGCCATGAGCATACTGCGCAGCTTTATTGATAGCATGTTAAATGTGTGTTTTGTGGGCATCTAGCAGATCAGACTGTGTTCTGGGGCATCAGTGAGGGGAGTCTGCGCAACCAGACTCACTTGGGATCAAAGCCACCTGTGTCAGAATAGTGAGCAGGTTCCAAGCTCTGTGTCAGTCTCAGCCTATCCCCCAAGGGCTGTGTGAAGAGGGATTCTGAGGTCACACGTGACCGTGCACCAGAAAGCGCTCTGATCAGTTGGTGATCTGCCATGCTCGTTCAGGGGACCAGGCTGCAATGATCCCAGGATTCTCTCAGGCATTCTTTCCTCTGTTGCCTAATGTTGTTGGCACGTCTGAGAAGATTCACCAGGTGAGAGAATTTTCAGTAAGTCAGGTTTTACTTGCATAGCAGAAACAGAGGCCCTTGGGGCAGAAGGACTGAAGGACAGAAGGCTTCACAACTATTATCCCAGCATCTCGAGCACAAGCACAGGATTCTGTTGGCCAGAGTGCTTGTCCACCAGCTTTTCTAGGCGCTGGCACGTACAGGGAAAGATGGCTGTATGGTTATGATGTGCCTCATTTTCCTTAACTTCAGGACCCCACTTTTGCAACGGTATTAGTGAGTGTTTCCCAGTGCCCCACTAATCTAGAGCGAGTATGTAGTACGGTATATAGGTTCCTGGTGGACCGTCAGCGTTGTCCATAAAAGCCACACCACAGAACTATATGTAATAAAGGATGTTTTTGTTTTAACTCGGAGGCTCAGAAGTTGCCTTGTGGCAGTGTGCTCGATCACATCGAGCACAACTCATACAGCATCACTCTGAGTCTGTCATCAGAAAATGGTTAGTCTGACCACCGCAAGTGGGAGGAAGAAGACCACAAGTTCTTACACAAATATTTTCATTATGATTAACTTCTAATGAGTTGAGCCTGCACGTACTGATTTATTTGTTTCTTTATGTTTGTCGGTGAAGGGAAGAAAGTAAGCAAAATCTGTGGATCAACAGTCCTTCCTTGGGACTGGAGATGCATGAAGTGGGAGCACAGCGGTCCCCTTGGTGAAAGAGGATAGTTGTCCCCAAAATGATTTGCATCAAGGTTTGGCTTGGTTTGTTTTTAGTCATTCACTGAACACATATTTATTGAGCCAGACACTGTTCTGGGCTCTGGGATACAACAAGGAACTGAAAACCAAAAAATAATCCCTACCTTCAAGGAGCTTACAAGTTACTTCCACCCATTACTTCAGAAAATTATACACAAGCTGTTAGTCACTAATTCCAGTGACGATTCTTTGTTAATGGGTTTTGAAAGATGATTTTTTTCTTAGTTTGGTTAGCTGTATGGTCCTATTTTCAATAGGGTTCCGGTACAGGGATTTGTTCGGTTTTGTTAGAGTTGGAAAGGTAGTTTGTAATGCGAGTTCTGTCAGTTCACTTGTGCTGTTTCTCTGTTTTCCAGATACAAGTGAAGTCATTCAATATTTGATATTTGTCTTTGTCCTTTTGACTTACTTCACTCAGAAAAATACCCTCAAGTTCCCTCCATGTTGTCACAAATGACAAATTTATATATATATGTATATCTATGTATATATATATTTATAGATATACATACAAACACCACCACCACCTTGTTCCCTCTCTCTTTCCCTCCCCATCCAACCCCCGCTGGCGGCCATCTTGTGTCCTATAAATTTTTGCTGGGTTTATTTATTTGTTTCATTTCAACAAATGGCAAGATTTTGCCCCTTAATGGCTGAGTTGTATTCCATTGTGTGTATTTACGAGATCTTCCTGAGTAGAACACATCCACTCATCCATCAGTGGTATTTAGGTTGTTTCCATATCTTGGCTATTGTTAATAGCACTGTAGCATCATAGTGCTACATATTTCTTTTGAATTAATATTTTCAGATTCTTCAGATAGATGCTTTAGAAGTGGGGTTGCTGAATTGTATGGAAATTATACTTTCAATTTTGAGGGGAAATATCCATGCTGTTTTCTAAAGAGGCTGCACCAACTTGCATTCCCACCAACAGCAAACGAGTATCCCTTTCTCTCCACGTCCTGACCAACACTTGTAGTTTCTTGTCTTTTTGGTGTATTTTCACAGTATAAGGTGATATCTCACTGTGGTTTTGATGAAGAATATATTTTCATGTGCCTGTTGACCATCTGTACACCCTTTTTAAAGGTGTCTGTTTAGGTCTTTTGTCCATTTTTTTTTAATTAAGTTGATGGGTTTTGTTTTTTACCTGTATAAGTTCTTTATGCCATGAATACTAATCCTTTGTCATATATATGATGTGTAATTGTCTTCTCCCATTCTATAGGATATATTTTCACTCTGATGATAGTTTCTTTTGTTGTACAAAAACATTATGATTTGATATAATCCCATTTGTTGTTTCTTATTTCCCTTGCCATTTGAGTTGAGTCCCCCAAAAACATAAAGACCATACTATGAAATGTGTTACCTATATTTTTTTCTTCTATATATTTTAGGGTTTCTGGTCTTATATGCAAGTCCATTTTTTTAATCCATTTTAATTAAATTTTGTGCATAGTATTAGAAGGTGCTCTAGTTTCATTAGTTTGCATGTGCTGTCAAGTTTTCCCAATATCATTTCATGAAAAGACTTTGCTTTCTCCATTGTATGCTCTGAGCACTTTTTTTATAAATTAACTATGTATGTGTTTATTTCTCATCTCTCAGTTCTTTTCCGTTGATTTGTGTATCTATTTTTATTCCAATACCATACTGACTTAATTACTATGGTTTTGTACTAGAATTTGAAGTTAGGGAGTGTGATACCTTTGTTTTTCTGTTTTTCTCCTCAGGATTGCTTTAGCATTTGGGAACTTTCTGTGGTTCTATACAAAGCATAGTATTATTTGTTCATTACCTTGAAAATATCATTGGAATTGTGAGTGGACTTTCATTAAACCTGCTGACTTCATTAAAAGGGTCATTTCTTATTTTTATTGTTATTACTTGTTACCCATGAACATGGAATATTGTTCCATCTCCTCTCTGTCTTCTCTGTGTCATAACTTTCATGGTATAGATATTTCACCTCCTTTGCTAAGTTTATTCCTAAGTTTTTGATTCTTTTGGATGGAATTATTTTCTTGACCTCTTTTTTTCTTTAGGCTCATTGGTGCCTATAAAAACACCACAGATTTTTATGTTAATTTGTAACAAGTAAACCTAGCTTTCCTATTCTCCTAAGGAAGGAATTCTGGACAGTATGCTAATCACATGTATACAATTTAAACAGCTGTTAGGTCACAGTAAAGATATAATTTTTTTCTTCTGCTTAAATCAAGATTTCACAACCCTGACCCTTTTTAATGTTCAGGGCCAGGAAGTTCTTTGTTGTTGGAGCCTGTCCTATTCATTGTAGGATGTTTAACAGCATCCTTGGTCTCTACTGGTAGCCCCCTCTCCCTTCTAGTTGTGAAAACCAAAACTGTCTCCAGATATTGCCGAATCCATCCCCTAGTGGTGGGCGGGGTGCAGGTGGGCACAGTCACCCCCAGTGAACCACTGGTGTAAATGGTGTATGTCTGTCACTGGGCCTCACATTGTCTAATTACAATAGATCAATGAAATCATTGGAGGGAAAAAAAAAAAAAAAAACAGCACAGGAAGTATTTTCTGTTCGACCTTTGTCGAAACTTGGAGAAATATTTCCCCACAAAAGAGTTAATATCAAGTGAGCAGGATATTTATCAGTTGTATGTAGCAACACCAGTGACAAATGATGAAATCCCTTCAGTAAATCACGTCTTGGAGATACTTTGCATTTCCTTTTGGAAACTTGTAAAAAATCATATTCATTTACCATAAGTGAGAGAAGATGTTGGACACAGCACACTGTACACTAATCTTGAATGATTTAGGAGTAAATGTGTTCCAGATTCGGTGATCTCAGTGCAAGCAGTAGGCGGCTCGTTTCCAAACATTTCCATTTCAGGAACTGACATTCAGTTCAATGTATTTATTGACACGTGTTACATGAGAGGGCTTTAGAGTGGTCTGATACTGCTTCCCTGACCCCGTCCAGCAGAAGAGCAGTGCTCAGAACAGTGCCCCCTGCCCTCTGAGTTTCCGTGTCTGACATGGCACTCCTCCCCTTGGGTTTGCAGGACACAATAGAAAAATAAACTCTTGCCTTTTTTTGGCCGCCTCACATCCCTTGCCAGCCGGTCCCAGCTGTGCCCTCCCCAGTGGATATGTGTAATTACCCATGATGTCATGTGTTCCTTATTTGGCTCTTTGGTCCCACATGGGCCACTTTTCAGAGTTCTGGCAGGGATATCCTTTATACGTTCTGCCTATCCCCTGCCAGCTTGACATGGTTTCACAGTCCATATTGGGGTCATTTAACTGAATTACCTTGTATTTCTGAATTATCTTCACTTCTCACGCACACCAACAAATTAAAAAATACTGGGGATGCTGCTGATAAAAGTCATTGCAATGAGGATTGGCCTTAATGCCAAGAGAAAATGTAAAAGAGAATTATGGTCAGGTAGAGAATCTTCGCTTATTGAATTGCTATTTATTGGGCATGTGCTGTGTGCCAGATATTGTCACTATAGCTATGACAAAGATGGACGACAGGTCTTGCTTCCTGGAAACTGCAGTCCACTGGGCAGTGAGACACGTGGACAGGTCATGTCTTCATATGGTAGCATGATAAGGGAAATGATACGCTGGTGACACTTAGAAAGAGCAATACTCCAGCCTAGGGGAGAAGAGGAGACTCAGAGAAGGCTTTGCAGTAGAAACCTTGTCTCATCTAGGACAGGTTGTACAGCAGGAGGAGGGGGAAAGAGGGCTCAAGGTCATGTTCCAAGGCCTGACAGTGAGGAACTGAGGTTTTCAGCATGTTTGGATAGTAAAGTGTGAGACAGGAAGAGTGAGACGTAAACAGGAGAAACGAAGAATGTGACTCAGAATTCTGATTTAAGCAACTGAATGATGAGTGGTGCCATGTACTTCAGTGAGGAAGCACAGGCGTGGATTTGGAGAAGGGTGGGGTCCAATGACTTGAGCTTTTGATCCACCACTAACTCTAGAATGTGAGAATTCTTTTGTGTGTGTTTTTGAAAGATGTCAAAAGCAAATGGAAATTGGAAAAGTTAATTAGCAAGTTTAAATGATTTTATTACTCCAGGCTATCATGACATCCTGCAAATCTACTTGGGGCTCTTAATTTCTGCCAGTTTTATTTTTCATCCAGCAACTCCTTGCTAAGTTTTATGTTTGCTCTCTTCGGCTTAAAAGGTAGACCAGTGCATGCCTGAAGGCCGGGGCACCCGTGAGTATGGTGAGCAGTTAGGAACTGAATTCCAGTTTTTCCAGCCCTCTTCTACCCTCCTATTTAGAGGCCCTGTGCCCTGGCGGAGGATTTTACTCTGATGTTGCAGAGAATCCTCTTCTAGAGCGTACGTTCTTCTCGAGACGATGAAAGTAATGCATCCAAGTAAACGCTGAGACGTCTTCAGGCAGCTGTGTGAGATGACAGAACTCTGAAGGACGCACACCTCGTTTGAGGACGACTGCTGCGCGCTGTCACTCCCACTGCCCAGGTGCAGGGCCCTGAGGTCCCTTCTCACCCTCCACTCGAGCCAGTCCTCGTCCTCGTGCCCGTGCAGGCCTGACCTAGCCCAGGGCGAGCTGCGCGAATTCCTCCTGCTCTGGAGTCGCACACCCGGCAGGAGAGCATCCCAGTTCACGTGCCTTGTCTTTGTTTCCGGCAGGAGTGTAGATAATGGGCTGTGTGCAATGTAAGGATAAAGAAGCCACGAAGCTGACGGAGGAGCGGGACGGCAGCCTGAACCAGAGCTCTGGGTACCGCTATGGCACAGACCCCACCCCTCAGCACTACCCCAGCTTCGGCGTGACCTCCATCCCCAACTACAACAACTTCCACGCCGCGGGGGGCCAAGGACTCACCGTCTTTGGGGGTGTGAACTCTTCGTCTCATACTGGGACCTTGCGTACGAGAGGGGGGACAGGTAAGAATGAAGCTGCCCGCCATGCCTCTGGCCATTCCACCACTGTGTCTAGTCCGTGCCCACTAGCTAAGCACGTGGCGTTTCAGTCTGTCATCCGTCCCCACCGATCCTCTCCCAGAGGGGGGGCTGTAAAAAGGCCAGCGCTTGATGTACAGATAAAAATGCTGGTGACTGTGAGACAGGGGACCCCAGCTGTGCTGCTCAGCAAGATTTCTGCGTGGTTTATGAGATGCAACCTGAGATCCAGGTTCCTTAGGCAAGTGACTCTGAACTCCGGCCGAGTTCCAAGTACCATTTTCAAAATGCAGATGCCCGAGCCCCTCCCGAATCTTTTGAATTCGAACATCTGATACAAATATATTCCTTTCTCCCATCTCCCAGTTAAAAGTCACTTTGCCCAGGTCATACTTTCTCCCTCATCTTCTTAATCTTCAGCCTGTCTGGAAGTTCCCAGCCAGTGGGGTCCTTTGATGGCATTCGTTTTTGGCCATTTGTCTTCCAGGGTTCTCTCTCTGGCCTTCCCATTTGACTGCATTTACCAGCCCTTGAGGTTTTTTTTTTTTTTTTTTTTTTTTTTTTCCATTTTAGAATAGACTCTTAGGGATCTGCAAGAAATCCTCCTTGTTTTAAGTTTCCTTCTCCCACCACCCGAGTGTGTTTTTACTGCTATGTGCATTTGCTGGCTTAGCTAATACTTAGTAAAATATCTGCCACACATTCTCAGACATATTTTTTGAATGTTTGTAAGTCACCTCATGCATCCTTCGTCCTCCACATCTTCTCCCAGTATTTGAACCATGATAGCTAGGTATTTGCCATTATCTGTTTTCAAATTGTTTTGTGTATTGCAAAAGCCATTATGATCTCAGCTCTTCTGGGGACAGATACCTTATTTAACGACACATTCTGCCTGTTTTTACCTGGGTTGTGGAGGACTTGCTTCCCTCTGTATCCAGCAGGGCCTGGCTTAGAGCTTGTGACATTAGCCGTTTTGTTCTGCCTGTCACGTAGAAAACAAAAAAAAAATGATAATCATTCCTCGCATTATGGTGGATCCAGTGTTTCCTTTAAAGCAGACCTTGCATGAATAAATGAACACCAGGCGCACTTATTCATCCTTCCTGCCTTCCTGGAAGGCAGCTGGAATGGAGAAAGGAAGGAAACAGGTAGTCAGGCAGTCTAGGGAAGTCTGTCTCTTGGGGAAGCAGGAGAAAAAAGCCAAAATGCCCCCAGCACATACTCTCTGTGCCTGCTCTGAGATGCACAAGAACTTTGGCAGCTAGGCTTTGAAGTCTGCCAACACAGACCTCGACCTTGTTCCTTCCTTCAGGGAAGCTGGATGTGAATCCCTGTCTGCAGGTGTCGTTCATACAGTTACTGGAGAAGGCGGCAACCTCGAGCATGTGGGTCTGTGCTGCGATCAGGGTCAGCCTTATTAGAGGAGGCCGTCTGGTCTTGTACAAATTTGAAAGTTACAGCACAATTCCCCCAAGTGCTGGCAGATTTTTCTGCCCTGTATTATTTCACCTTATTTTGTATGTGTGTCTTTTCTCCCAACTGCTGCTTTCACAGCTTTAAGACACAGCGTTAGTGGGTCCCTATGACCGCCCTTGACTCTCCCCTCTGTCCCTAGACACAGGGAGAACATGCCAGCTGATACGAGGAGAGAGGAAGCATGGAATGTCCATCCTCACATACCTTGTCTTCTGAACAATGGAGCTCCATACTTTATGCCAGGAAGAGAAACTGTTAGAGTGCTAAATGAGAATAGGTGTGACCCTCAGCCTAGCCCCCTTTTGTTTTCAGCCAGTCTCTCTTCCACCCTTTCAAAGGACTCTAAAGGTAGGAGGATAGTTAGATGAGCTCTGCTTTGCATGGTCAGACCTTCTAAATGCCAGCTCTCCTACAGAAAGCTCTGCCTCCTTCTCTGGTTCTGGAATGGTCCCCCGGGCCCTTGGAACTTGGAACTTGTTCCCTTGGAACTCCCTACACTGCCAGAGGGCATCTGGGTGAAGAGTAGACCCTTTGTCCAGTCACAGTGCACTGTGAAGTCCCTGGAGACCAAAGTGAGAAGCCAGAGAGCCGAGAACAGGAATGTATTCGTTATCAGTTGCTCCATAACACATAACAAATTACCACAAAATTTAGCAGCTTTAAAACCAGGCAAATTTGTCATCTCACAATTTCAGTGGGCCAAAAATCCAGGAATAACAAGGCTGGGTCCCCTATTTCAGGGGGTCCCGTAGGCCACAATCCAGACATGTTGACTGGACAATAGTCATCTCTGTTCAACTGAAGGATCATGCTGAGCTCACGTGGTAGAGACAGGAATCAGTTCCTCATTGACTCTTGGCCAGAAGCCATCCTCCGCTCTTTGTCACATGGGCCTCTCCAACATGGCAGCATGTATCATCTAAGTGGGCGATCCAAAGCGACAGTTTCTTCTTCCTTTGAAACCTGATCACTTAAGGGGTGTCCTGTCACTTTTGCCATGTTCTTGCATTTAGAAGTCGCTGTGTTTGGCCAACACTGGAGGGAAGGGAGTTGCACAAGGGCATAAATAGCGCAGGTGAGAGTCACTGAGGCCATCTTAGAATCTGGCCTACTGCTGGGAGGAAATCCAGGCCATGTGAGACACTGGACATCCTTTGCTGTTGATAGCAAACTTCTGCAAAGCAGAAGAGTCAGCCAGACAGAACACCGCGGGTGGACGGAGAGTGAGCCCTCCGAGCAGAGAGGAGGGTGGTGACTGCAAGGTTGGAGAGCGAGAGGAAGGGAGTCTGAAAACACCTGCAGTTGCCAAGGGCGAGACATCCTCTAATTACGGTGAACCTGTAGAGAAAGGGTCTTCTCTGAACTTCCTCAGGCAGTTGGAGTCTCCCATTATGTTATGCACTACTATTATGCCAGAGAAAAGAGTGTTGGGCCTTACCTACAACCTTAACGAGCTCCTGAGCGGAGGAGAGTGTGTCCTGTAAAGAGCTCCTTGGAGCTAAAGTACGACACTATGCGGCACCATCACAGCAGCCCGTCCCTCCTCCTGCGGAGGTGTGCAGAGAAAAGCCCTTCAACTCCAGTTTCTCCTTGGATCAAACAACGCCTCCCCTCAGCCCAAGGCATCGGTTGAGCTCCCAGCCTCTGGCTCCCGCGCGTTAGCGCCACGCTGCTGCGTGGTGCAGTGCAGGCGAGGTGCAGAGTCTGAAAGTAAGAGTTCAGTGAAGATTTCATGTCTTGGATGAATTTCCTTGTGTCGTAATCTCTCCCCTTTTGATTTTGTCTTGTCAGGAGTGACCCTATTTGTGGCCCTTTATGACTATGAAGCTCGGACGGAAGATGACCTGAGTTTTCACAAAGGAGAAAAATTTCAGATACTGAACAGCTCGTAAGTTTGGAGAGGAAACAGGAAGCACGCGCGCCTTTCAGATATCCGAAGTGCTAGGGTCCCGCTCGTGAATACACAGCGCTTTAACTTGAGAAATGAAGTAATAAACTCCGCTTTGTGTCCAGGAAGCATCTGGGGCGATACCATGGTAGCAGAGGCCATGTTTTTCTTTGAAAGATGAAGGTCTGAAAGCAGCAGGTAACCCTCCACAGTTGCAGGTGGTTGGCACCAGGCGGGGCCGTCCACACGTCCCTCTCTGCCTTGAGATTTTCCTCGCTTTCCACGTGTTTCACGAGCTAAGCCTGCATATAAGTCTGACCACAAGTTCCTTCTGTTTTCCAAACTTCTAAACCTCCTGATGAGTGAAGCCTGTGGAGGCGTTGCCCTCCGAGGAAAATGTGTGAGTGATACACTCTGTGTGAGATGGAAGGAGAAGTGATTAGGCCCACTCCTGAGTGACTGCAATGTGTGCCTTTTAAAGGGGGCCTGTAGGGACAGCAGTTAGACAGGCTTCAAGAATAAGCATCACTCTCTTTTCAAAGCTTATATTTAATAGCTCCATCCAGGAGAGTAAAGATGGGTCAGATTTCCTGGGCATTTTTAATGTTGCCTCTCTCAGGTTAAGGCAGGGTGGGGTCCTCCATGAAGAATCTGGGCTCTGGAGGAAATGGTGGAGTCCCACGTCAGCAAGACGACCTTTCTGACCCGCACCTCACGTTTTCCTTGTGAGAGCGGCCCAGCGGTTGCGGAGGAATGCCTCTGGGTGCTGAGGATCCACCAGGAAGTTCTCCTGTGACATCAGGTCCAGTGGCTCTGTCCTCTGCTCCCTGAGCAAAGGGGATTCATGATAGTGGAAGGACTTTTGAAGCCTGACTCTTCTGCTTTCCTGAGAAGTGGAGTGAGGGGAGGTGAGAGGCATTCCTGCTCACATGGTGCCAGAAGAGAGAGGCCTGCTTGCTGTGACAGGGACCTCCCTCGGGCCCTGGACACTCCCCTGGCACAGCCACCCCTTCCTTGGATGCCCTCCCCCCCGCCTCTCAGGACTGTACCCTGAGAACACGCCACCTTTCAAGAAGTGAATTCCTCCACAGAGACTAATGCCTCTCTAGATGTGAGCAGACGCTGTATACTGTGTCGCCCCATGTTTTTTAATTATGATAGTTATTATCATTAACAGAATGTAGATGATTTTTCCCACTTTATGTTAAATACACGCAGAAAAATTCTCATCCAAGTGTGCATGGCGGCGGTCTCACGCAGCAGCATGAACGTGCTTCGTGCCACTCAACGGAACACGTAGAAATGGTTCAAATAGTACATTGTAGGTAATGCACATTTTACCACCATTTTTAAATGTGCCGTTCACTGGATTTTCACAAACGGAACATACCTGTGGAGCCAGCACCCATATCCAGAGGAACCCACCCCCTCTAGTGAAAGCACTGAACCATTTGAGTCCCAAGGAGGTCTGGCTGAGGACTGGGGAAGGAGCAGAGTTGGCTTTGATGGCCTCTGATTTAGGCTGCCTTCGTGTTCCTTGAGTCTCAGATGAATCCTTCTCGGCAGAGCCCACTGACTTTGAATTCTGAATCCACCCCGCCTCCCTGCCCTGTCTGTGCATATTCCCTCCCTGCCAAGGCTGGTTAGAACTTCTAAAGCGGTGGTGCCTTCTAAAGGGGGAAGTCGGGAGTGGTCGAAAGTGCCAGCCCCAGCTCTGCTTCTGTCGCTTTTCTCCCCACTGCAGTGTTCTGTGCAGCAGGCTGAAGGGAACAAAGAAAGCCAGGCTTTGCCAAAGTCCGTGGCACCATCTCTTGCTTTGTGAATCGGGGTAGGGTCATCAATAGCATCCAGCTTAAATTCTGGAGAACCATCCGAGGAGAGCCATTCTATTCAATCTGTGTCTTATGATTTGCAGGCAAGGCCTTTAATGCTTCCAGAGGGCTTGGAGCGTCTGGCCCTGTTCTCTTAGAAGAAAGTCTGACAAAGGTTTTTGTTGTTGTTTTTTCTCCTTTAATGTTCTTCCTTCTTGTCAGTACAATTTCTCATCTCACATGTCTTTTAAATGCCCCTTTTCAAGGTTGCTGGGGGGAGGGGTAAGGTTTTTGGAACAAATACAATATCCTGAAGTCAAGGGTAATAATAGGGAAGAGAAAATGGTGAAGGAAAACAAAGCAGTGATACAGAACCAGATGGCATGTGTCTCCTTCCCCTTCCCCCAGCCGCCCCCAACCCCTGGCTCCTCTCCTCTGAAAGAGGGAGGGATGGGCTCTATTCTCCTGGGGGCAGTAGCCACCTCCTAGTGCCTATGTCCGTCCACCCCTTTCCCGCCCAGGGGCAGGAGCTGGAGGCTGCAGGGCTGGCTTTTGGCTTTACCAGGCAGCAGAGCCCGTGTGGTCCATGTTTGTGCTGGGCCCAAGCCAGCAGCCCGCTGTCTGCCTGGGGCCAGTGCTCTTCATGGGCCTATTCTCAGTGCTCAGGGTAGTGATTTTAGGCATAAAACTTGGTCCTGTGGTGCCAGATATTTAAAGTCACCCATTTCATTTCCTATTTGCATGTTTCAGGAGGCCGAGCCTCTGCCTAGAAACAGTGACTCTTTAGAATAAGTGACACATGGGGGAACAGTGCTCCCCACCTTTGGAGTTCCTCCTTCCGCTCCTGCCTAGGAGGAAGAAATCTTCGTTTAGAGCACCTCATGCCAATATTGATAAAAATTGCTATGGATATGATTCCTGAAAGGAAGACGGGTGGTGACCAAATTTAAAAAGGGATCTGCATTTGTCATAAAAATGCTCCACAGTTCAGCCACTCAGGACAGACTTCTCTTTGCAAATGCTGCTTTCTGTCTCCACCTACTTCTGGGGACCCCTGTCCACACCCCTGAGCATTCTGGGGATTGGGAGCAGACTCTTTTAATACTTTTTAAATTAGAGGAATAGGAGGCACTCTTATGAAATTTTTAAAGCTATTTTAAATCAGCCACGGTTAAAATTATGTCTTTGATTCAGAGCAAAGGTAACAGTGAAAGAAAACCTCCTCAACGCTGAATTAATGAAACATCTTCACTGTAAAACAATCTAAAGAAATACAGCTTTAATCACGCTAATTACCATAATCATTCAAATAAGGAAATAAAAGGTAGCATAGCAGAGATCCTGTTTCCCTAAATCAAGGTGAATGATTTGTAAAGCGTGTAGAATTCCT
The DNA here is from genome assembly GCA_004363575.1 of Solenodon paradoxus. Classification (NCBI taxonomy): domain Eukaryota; kingdom Metazoa; phylum Chordata; class Mammalia; order Eulipotyphla; family Solenodontidae; genus Solenodon; species Solenodon paradoxus. Next base: position 33,013 of record RJWH01000946.1, read on the forward strand.
TTGTAGGGGAATTTGTACTGCTAGTGTGTTAAAAAGATGATTTATTCATTCGCCCAACAGACATTTTGAATCTCTACCAGCCTTTCTGGGCACAGCATGTGAGGTTTACTACATAATACACTGAGTCCTTGTCATGTCAGATTTCCTTTGATGGACAAAGTGACCCTAGAATGACCTAGAAAAAGAGAAAAAGAGAAAAGGGTTTTTATCTTTCTCATGAGTAACCGAAAGCCCTTGTGAGATGACTGGGGTCACTTAAGAGAAAATCATGAATTCCTGGTACATGACTTTAGAATGAGCTGATAGTTGGATTCTAATCTGTCCTAAACTCTTTAGGTGCTGAGACCAAAATGAGATCCTTGATGCCAGATTTGAAATGGAAGTGACTTGATTAATACCAGATCACCTGAATAAGACAGCTGTTCCCAACGTACAATACCACCTATTGGCTTCCTGTCCCCGATGATATTTCCCTGTACCCCAAAACTGACCATTAATACTAGACTTTATCTTAATTTAAATCAATTAGAACTAACTTGAAGTTTATCTTGCATTTAAAAATGAGCCTCTACTGTAAGCATTTCATCTTTTCCTCACCATTTTGAGTAGGACAGGGTGTGTGTGTGTGTGTGTGTGTGTGTGTTAGTTAAAGGGGGGTTGGGGAGGAGGGAGGGAGGGAAGTTGGGTGACTGAGTATTATTTTTTATGATGAAATGTCTCCATCTAGTGGAATTTCAAAGCAGTAAAACTGTCATTGTGTCAATGTGAAGATAATGATTCCAAAGTCGCTTCCTTCAACACATGCAGTGTTTAAAGAAAAATAATGAATTCAATGACATACCCACAACTGCATATATTTCTTTTGGAAAACACAAAATGAAACCGGTGCAAACTGTTCACTTGCTAACACTGTCACTGCCATGACTGGAACACGAGTGACAGAGAGATGTGACATTACCACCCAGGTGGGAATAGCCTAGCTCCTTAGCTGAGTGGAGGCTCCTGGAGGTTCGTTTTTACATATATTCTTTGCTGTGTGTAAATTATTTAATGATAGAAATCTGGACATGAACTAAATTTGAGATGATTAATAAAAAAGACTTCCTGGAGTTGAGAACAATTCTCTCACGCTTTTGGCTAATTCAACCGCTTAAATGTATTTATGAGAATGAAAAAAGAAAGCCTGAAAAGCTAATTCAAACCTTCATTTTATAAACCCTCTCAGGCATCCTGCTTTCTTCTGGGCTGTTCTGTGTCACTTGTGCCACTAAGCACTTCCTCACAGCTGCACCTAAGCACGGGTGGCCTTGTCCCCATGTGTTGCTTTCTTAAATCCTCTGTAGCAGGGGATCACCAGCCCTCTGACTCAGCGGGCTCCAGAGAGGGAGGGTGCTGCTCTTGACTAATTCAGTCAGTCTGGGGAAGATCTTGATCAGAGTGCAGAGCCAACACATTTCTTTCCTGGCTGAGGGCTTGACACAGCTGTCTCCAAGGACCAAAAAAGGAAGGCAAGAGAGCCTGGACCTCAGGATGAGATGTCTGGGAGCTATCCATTTGCTCAGGGAGTGGCCTGTACACTCCTGCCCTTGGGCTGGTGGAAGGTTCTGTGCATGCCCTGGATGTCCCAGCTCTGCCGCCCCAGTACCTCTGCCCCCACTGTTGCAGGAGAGACCCACACTCCATCCTCGGCCCCTCACACGTACAGTGAGCTGAGCATATGGATTCTATGTAACGTACTCGTCTGTCTGGAGCTGAGGGGAGCAGCCCCGCCTTTCACACCCTTCTGCCCACAGCTCTGAGAGCTCCGCAGATGGGACCAGGCTAGTGTGCGGAATCCCAACTATACACAGTGGTGAGCAAAGACCTCATCCCGGGCTCAGCTCAGCTATAAATATTGACGAAGTAACCTCTGGTTGAAAATAGCAGAGTCTAACCCATTGCCGTCTTTATTATTCTCCCCATTTCCTTGAATGCAAGTGAGGCAGGGAGTCAGAGTATGTTTTCCTGCCTCACTGTGGCTCCTACCAGACTTTCTTTCTCAGCTTTAATGTTTTTCCTGCCTCCCCAATGACTCTTCATTGTCGACAAAGCAGCACTGAAGCCAACAGCGTGCCTCCTCCAGCAGTGCCAAAGGATCCTTCGCCTCTGGGTGGGGGGCAAAACAGACAGCTAACTGAATCAGTGTGAGCTATTTTTTCCTGCTGTTGAGATATAACTGACATTAAAAAAAAAAAAAAAAAAACTCTTAAGTGTAAGGTATATAATGTGATGGGTTGATAACACATATAGATTGTAAACTCACAGTAAGCAGTTAAGTAGGCTGAGATTGGGTTCCCCCTTCCTCTATCCAATTGAGGACATTCACCAAGGAAAATATCCCCTCATGGCCAGGATCCTACACACTTAACTGATAAATAAGGCAAGAGAGAAGAGAAGACTGACTCAACTTATAGAGTGCTCAGTTCGCAGTCCACTCATTTGGAGACGTCAAGTGGTAGACTGACTAGGAGGCAGTCAGAGTCCCTGCACCAAGTTACAGCATCGCGTCTGTAACCATCAATCTCTGACACAAACAACCATCAGCATATTCACATCTTTCTCTTTTTTCTCTGCAGGGAAGGAGATTGGTGGGAGGCCCGCTCCTTGACCACTGGGGAGACAGGTTATATTCCCAGCAATTATGTGGCTCCCGTGGACTCTATCCAGGCAGAAGAGTATGTTTTGTTTTCACCTAACTACTTGCTTTTAAAAATTAGTTGGCACAGTATTTTGTCATTAATATTGGGAGGAAGGAGGGAGGAATGGAATTTGCTAGAACAATTAAGGATCGGATGTGTTTCCCAGGCTTCTTGCCATATCTCTGCAATACTTCTACTCCTATCAACTCAGTTTTTCCTAGCCTGCTCACTTTTTAAAAACGTGCATTACACAAGGAAATGTATCAGCACCTCACTGAAAATCCCATTTGACTTGCCATAGAGAGAAAACAGCTGAGGAAATGTGAGGATATTCTAGCTAGAGCATCTATTAGTCTCAAACAGGTTTGAAGCCTGTGGTCTGCTGGAAAATAAGAAAGGGAAGGAGAAAAGGGGAAGGGGGCAGCAAATAATTATTAAAGATCTGCTAGAGATGTTTCTCCTGTAAAAAGAAATATTAAGGGAAGTCTGCAGAAACACACCTCCGAGACCCCAGGTAGGAATAGCTCATCCATGGTGTGCCCCACAGCTTGGGAAATCCTGTAGTGATGGATCTCAAATGGTCGTTTCCTTTCATTTGGGATCTCAGTTGGTTTCTTTGATTGAGTAAGAAAGAGTGAGTAGCAGTAGGCGGCCCAAAGATTTCATGGACAGCAGCTTCCAGAAAGTGATCAATAGGCTGAGGAGAGTCTACAGGGGAGAACCTGTGTCCCTTTCATCTGCCCTGTGAGGATTAGTGGACACTTCCAAAGTAGATAGCTATCAGAGTGGCCCACATACTGAGCCTAACACCTGAGCTAAAGAAAATAGAGTTGGGCCATGATCTCCCAAATGTAGAAACCTGTCTCCTCCCTGACACCTTGGGGACCTGCCTTCCCTGCTCAGGGAGAGGCAGCAGCCTGCTTTACTAGGGGGGACAGACGAGAAAGAAAAGTCGGTCACTGAGCCCATCTTTGGCCCTGGCAGTTTTATTTGGGCTGGGATTTGTTAAGCCCAGCTAGATTAGACTCACATCCTAGCCAGGTCCCCAATTAGATCATTCTCGTCTTTAATTCCTTTATATTTCCCCTAAGAAGATCTGTTTTGCTTCCCACTCTCAAATGCTCAGCAGTTCTGAGCACCTTTTTTTCTCCTTGTGAATGTGTTTTGTCATCAGTGAATAAAGGACTTGGTATTGAATTTTTATTTCAGGGGAGATTTGCAAACATCTTTGTGCTTTTTCAGAATCAAAAGCACGCACCACCCAAGTGTAGCATTACTTTGATTTAACTGGGAGCCTAGCTGCTATATATTCAAGTTATGTTTATAATGGTCAACTTTTTATATGCTTTGTTTTTAAAGAATATAGTAGCATTTTTTAAAAACAGTGTCTGTGGTTTTACATATGCAATCATTTATGACTATCTGAAGATACTATTGTGTTGCTACAATCCATTTTTCCAAAAGTTCCCTTTTCACCATGGTTAATGTGTACACAGCTTTGTAATTGGGTTATTGATGACACTCAGAAAACCATTTCTCACAAATAATTGCTATCATTCTCTTCCAGTGCTAGGCTAGCACTGTTGCACAGTTTGGTGCCCTTAAAAGTCCAAGGAGCTAACAGATGGTGTGTCTCATCTTGTCGGGGGTGAAGCTCTTTCATTCACGACAGAATCGGAGGGTGAACACCTCATAGCTATCTTTAATTCTAATGCATTGAAATTTCTCTTTAGAAGCTGCCTCCTTGCGCAGTTAAATATTCTAAAAAGTCTTCCTAGCTGCAGGTCCCCACGGAATGCTCCCGAATTTTCCCTTGGGTTCTTGGAGCACCTGCTGTTCATCCGGCACCTTGTGCTGAGCCGTTAACTGGCCGGCGGGCTGTGGCGAAGGCTATAGAATGCAGGGGGAAGATGGACAGATGACAAAGTTCAGGAGGTGACTTGAGGGATGTCTCCTAACGTGACACAGGGGTGTCATTAGTCTGTTCAGAGAGAAGATGACAGTGTCTGCGACACCAGTCTTGTAAGAACGTGCTTACTGAGCCAAGTCCCCACACCCGCTGGTCAGGACAAGCACCAGGGCAGCAGGCAGCTGAGGTTCAGGGAAGTCATGGCCTTCTTTTTTTTTTTTTTTTTTTTCCTGAAGGTAGGAAGTTACTTAAAAGACCATGTCTTTGCTCTGAGTGCATCAGACTTATTTAAACCTGATTAATGAGCTTTATGTACGCAAAGCCCGTGTTTTGTTGTTTTCCCGGGTGTTGTAATTATGCTCTGAAATCAAGGGTCCTACCCATGAGTGTGGAAGGATCTCCTGCCGTTGCCATTTCAAAATAAGGTCTTGGATTTCTCTTGTCGCGCACATAGGTGGCCATTTTAATACAAACGTGTCATCTCTAGAGGGAAGAAAAGGAACCCACACTTCAAATCTGATTCTTGTGAAAGGGTGAAAGAGGTGGCTTAGATAAAACGGATGAGGTTGAAAGGAAACTGGCTGAAGCGAGGAAAAGAAGATGTAGAGGAAAGTTTAAGGATGAAATCGGAAGTGAAGAGGCTTGATGGGCAAGAGACGCAGTGATTCCATGTTTGTAGCTGATCATTAGAAAGCATTTCCTTTCCTTGATCCCATTTCAAGGTGGTACTTTGGAAAACTGGGCCGAAAAGATGCTGAGCGACAGCTTTTGTCCTTTGGAAACCCAAGAGGTACCTTTCTTATCCGTGAGAGTGAAACTACCAAAGGTAAGATAAAGAGTCTAAGAAGGTGGCTTGTCATTCAAGTCTGTGGTTTAGTCAGAGGAGATGAAAGGCTTATCTCTAATGTCCAAGGATTTCGAAGGCCCGCAGATCCTCCCTGCCTTGTGAGCAAAATCCTATTTTCAGTTCTCCCTCCAGGCCCTAGAAGGGCAGACAGCTCTAGAGGTTCAAAATGAAGCCCTTCTCTGGAAGCAGGGGCTGGGTGGCTCCCTCATCAGGGCGCACAAGAGCTTAGTTTTCAGAAGCCCCTTCTAAAACCCTTTGTTCTCACTTGCTGTCAACCTTGTTTTTGCATTTCTTTTGTGTGTTTGACTTCTCTTCCTCCACCTGTTGGCCTTTTCACTAGAAAAGAACCCAAAAGAGGGTCTGGGCCAAGGGCAAAAAGCAGTGGCCTTCTAGCCTGCTCTACCAGAGGCTGCTCCTAGGAAGTGCTATGAAGCAGACACAGGAAGCTCACTTGCTTTTAAGGAGAGTCGTTAGATTTCTTTTGTCCACACTGTGCCTGTGAGCTGCGCGGGTAAAGAGACCAGGGAAGAGATCTCAGCTGTGAACGTCTGTTTCCTGTCATCCTGCCCTGGGGGAATTGGGGCTGTTCCGAATTAGGCAGCACAAATGACTAGAGAGCGTGGTGGGGAAAAAAAATCCAGGAAGCTTTCATTTTCAAGGGTAAAATCGTTTCACTGCTAATGTCTTCTGACAGTTGCAAGAAGGAGGTGTTTTCTCTCTATGTTACTGAGTGAAAGGGTGTGCTGTGTCTCCACGCATGTCTCCCCTTGATAACTATTAGTCAGCACAGGCAAGTCAATGAGACCTAAAAAAACAAATTGGTGCTGAAAATGATTGAAGCTGCTAATTGTCTGCATATTTATCAGGTGCCTATTCGCTTTCTATCCGCGACTGGGATGATATGAAAGGAGACCATGTCAAGCATTATAAGATTCGCAAACTTGATAGTGGTGGCTACTACATCACCACCCGGGCTCAGTTCGAGACGCTTCAGCGGCTTGTGCAGCATTACTCAGGTAACCTGCCTGCTAACCAGCTGCCGACGTGGGCCCCGGAGGGAGCGGGAGGGACAGGGTCCGAGGGGGCAGTTTCAGTGGGGTCGGGGAGGCGGTTCCCCAGATGGAGACCAAGGCCTAAAAAGTTTCCCAGGTGAGGCTTGGCTGAATAGATTCTGTGACTGATTTTTGACCATAGTGATTATTCGTTCCATGTGTTTGTCAAAGAATTCTATAACCTTCTGGTTCCCCAAGTAGAAAGCAATGGCTTAAATTTTTTTTTAATGTTTTTCCATCTTCATCCTGCCATCTCTGCCAGTTACCTTTGCTCTTTCTCCTGCAGTATGTAATTCAGGTGCTGTGAAAGGAGGAGGGTGTGGTCTCCCGCAGGCCACTTCCATGGGGCTTCTGGGGGGGTGTCAGGTCCACCATCAGGTCACCCTGGTCACCGCTGCAGGAATGACGCCCGCACATTTCATTCGCTTGCCTGGATGAACTTTGCAGTCCACCTGTTGTCTTCAATGACCCCACCAGTGCTTCTGCCTCCTAACTAGACCTGGCTGTGGTCACACAGCTCTTAGATCTTAGAGCCAGTGTGTTAAACGAAACCTTTAAACAGTAATGAAGTCTCTGTGCCGGCACCCAGAATGTCACCAGGTGTTTTTTTGTTTCTAAAAACCTAGACTTATTGGGTGTTTATGTACCTTGCACGTGGAAATAAAGACTGTGGTTTAAGGTGCAGTCAAAGTGACGGCTTGCTTTCCTCCCTCCATCAGCAAGTATAGTCTGCTGCCTGCTACATACGCACAGGTGGGCAGCTGCGATGGCGACGTACATACAGATGCAGAGCTGTGTCCTCTTAAGGGTTTCCCGTGTGACCCAGACATACATTTTAAATATTTATGTTCATTGTTTTCAGGACAAGGACAAAACTCCCTAATAGTCCAAGACGTGCCCTCGGCTATTGCTGTATGCATTTTTATTTTAAAATATGTGTGTATGAATTTTTAGCACCAAAAAAGGAGTCTTCTGAGAGTGGTCAGAAAGGCCTATCTATTGATCCTGGTCACTAATGAGGAAGCGAAAATATTCAGCAACGCGTGGAGCACTAGCTAAGTAAGGCATGAGGTCACTTTGGTTTATGTGACATCTAATGACACACTCAGGAGAAATGGAGCAGACTCTCTCCCTGAGCTTAAGTGGCACACTCAAAATGCCTGTGTGTTGTACAGATTTTTTGCTGAAATTTATTTCATTACAGCCCAACCTCAGCAGGATCCCCAGGGTTTTGGATCATTTGAAAATATTTTGCTGGAAAGGGCACCTTAATAGCATCAAAAGCTGGAAGAAGAGAAAGGATGTGAGGAGCAATAGACCTTTTTTAATCTCAAAAAAAAAAAATCCATCTCAAGTTAGATTTGCTGTGCTATTGGCTTTTTCTCTTCCCTTTTTCTCTCTCACACATACTAACATGCCATTGAAATATCGACGCATACATAATTTCCTGCCTAAACATCTCAGAACCTGATTCTGTCAAAAGAGAAAAGAATAAAAAGTTACTTACAAGTGATTCCCAGAGAAAAGACAGCAGTACTGCATCGGCCTTGCCTGGACCCGAGGGCCTCCAGCCGGGGGTGCCGGCACCTGGGCAGCTGGCTGCTGGCTGACTGCCATGCAGTTTCTCCTCACCATTGCTGTCTTCTAACAGGAGCATTCTTTAAAAAGGAGAGAGAAGAGCAGAGAAAAGATGAGACAGAAAAGAGGGGAACAAAACCTCCAAAGAACTTCTAAGTGATACCTACTTTCCCCGCCCTTTTTATAGGAAATAGTTCTTTCACAACCTCGAGTTTCTGCAGATTTCTTTCTCCTTTCAAACCAGACTTCTGACTTAGACGCGGCAGACGTTACAAAGATGTTTTTCGTGGGAATATCAAAGAGGCAAGAGTATCTGACGGGTGGCAGTGTCCGTTACAATGCCACAGAGCTCACTGGAGAAATGTGACCTCTTTTTCCCCTGCCAGCCTCACCAGCTCCTAGCAGAGTAATGTTCTGTCGAAGAATCCTGGAGTGACATTGCAATTTGAAATGTATTCATAGCAGAGCGAGTCCCCCAACCCTTGCTGTGAGAGGGGAGAAAGGGCAGGCGTGCTGACGTTCTGCGGCCCAGGTCTCGCTTTTGAAACCAGTGGAGGTGCTTCCAGAAAGCATGCTCTAGCACATTGGGCAGAAAACATTTTTCTTCCTTGGTAATAAAAAGCAAAACAGTCTACCTCTGTCTGTACGTAAAGACCGTATTACTCCCGCAGGGTACAGAGTAGTTCAGGTTTTTCATGTCCTGTCTTCTGCCCTCAATGAACATGTTTCCATGTGGCGCCGCCTCTTGCAAGGTGTGCGTAGGTCTCGCTGACGTACGGCTGTGTCGAGGAACGCTGTGTGCTCACTGGGTTTGTGCCCCTCTAAGTATTGTCGTTTCACGTGTTCTGCTTTTCTCTCCCTCGCCCGCTGCTGGCCTCCGTCCGTCAGAGAGAGCTGCAGGCCTCTGCTGCCGCCTGGTAGCTCCCTGTCACAAAGGAATGCCAAGGCTTACCGATCTGTCTGTCAAAACCAAAGATGTGTGGGAGATCCCTCGAGAATCCCTGCAGTTGATCAAGAGGCTGGGAAATGGGCAGTTTGGGGAAGTATGGATGGGTATGCTGACACTCAGTCACTCTGTCATTAACTTTCTCGTTTGGGAAGTCCCAAACGTCAAAGATGGAAGGTGAGCTGTACAGCTCTAAGGCCGGAAAGCATGTTCCAATGACCCGTCATGGGGAATAACGATTCTGATTTCCGAATTCTGGAATTTTCTAGAAAAGAGACAGTAAGGGGTCAAGGTTAACAAACGGCTCTATGATACTCTTATATGAGCCTCCATTCGAAACGAGGAAATGGCAGAAAGAATGCTCCAGTTGCACCAAACGCCTTGTCCCGCATTTCCAGCTGCAGATAGTTGTCACTTGTAGCCCATGTTACCTTAAGGGCGCTTCACCTTCCATCTTTCTTAGTGCATGCATGATTATGGATTATAAGGACTGTGTTTTCTTTATTAATTCCCTTTCCTGTAGAGAAAGCTGATGGTTTGTGTTTTAACTTAACTGTGATTGCATCGAGCTGTATCCCACAAACTTCTGGATTGGCTAAAGATGCTTGGGAAGTTGCACGTGATTCGTTGTTTCTGGAGAAGAAGCTGGGTCAGGGGTGTTTCGCTGAAGTGTGGCTTGGTAAGGCAGAGGGTACACTTTGTTTTGGCTGCATTTTAAAGCCAATTAAAAGAACAGTTTTGAACAAAAGCACATATGCAGCCATTGGGACCCAGACACTTCACGTGGAAAGCTAGATGGGCACAGGCCACCCCGATTTTCAGGACATGGCCGTCACTTGCTGTGCTCACCTCTCCCGTTCGCTGTGCTCAGTTAAGGTGTGCACAGGACAGAAAACCCAGAACAGTAGGAATCTGGTGCTTCCTCTTCCTAAGACGTGGGACGGTAAGATATGACAAATGGGCTATGGTAGGTGAAGACCAGGAACGTTTTTTGCTCGGTGGACCTGGATTTGAATCTTAACTAGTTGATTAAATGAAGGCAAGGAGATTTTTTAACCTCTTTGAGCTTCCATCTCCTCATCTGTAAAACTGGAATGATTATCTTCTCCAGAGGATTGTTTTGAGGATTACATGGGATGATATGTTGAGTCCCTTGCACATAGAAGGTGCTCAGTAGACACACTTCTCTTAATTTGTTTGTCATTGGTAAGGATAATTGCACTGAGTCTTCCCCAGTGCATTTATAACATCCCTTGGGCCGTTGTGCAGCTCTGTTTAGAGACAATCCCTGGACTTAATCTCGTCCTCACCCAAAAGCATCTGTCAGTAAGACGGTGTTGGTGCTATGGACTTCTCCTTCCATGGATTCTATTAAGAGCAATGTAGAAAGCGCTACAAGCATGGCTGTAGGCATTTGGGTGTGTTTGCATTAAAGGAGTTAATACAGTTAAAGCACTTGAGACAGACTGATGAGTATTTGATACATAGATAGTATAAACACAAAAGAGAAATAGATATAAATTAATATGTAGAGAAATAAGATACTCATACATGCACAGTAGGAGTACATATAAGCTGTTAGAATAAGTATCACCTTATTGTGTTCAGAGTCCACACTATGTGTGTGTCTCTCTCTGGACTTCAACACTCAAGTATTGTAAAATATGTGGTCTTCTCCTTCATCTGCTCAATTTATGTTGAAGCTATAGATTCTGAGGTTTTAATTCAGTCATGCAAACAGAAAGAATTAGGCCTTACCTAAAAATATATTTTAACTTCATAATTATCAACTTTAAATCATTGCACATGAAGATTGTGTTCTGCACATGAAGACTGCACATTGAACATAAAACATCACTTTGAGCTAGTTCAGGATCAGGATGAAATGTCAGTGTAAGTCACCAGCATGTGACTACAGAGGAAGATCTCTATATAAATTTTTGGGGTGCAAAGATCACTGACAAATTGTCAAATTTAATTGTTTTGTAAACTGATATTTTATAAGATTTGAATGAACTCTTCCTTAACCACCTGTGATTTCAACATTTATATTTGTGTATATTATGTGGTATAATTATATAGATCATGTCTATAACAGGATAACAAGAGTTGCTCCAAGTTTCAGAATTTTTTTTAACTCTAAAATCAGTGATATTCAATATGAAAATTAATCATAAATCAAACCAGGCTTCCTTTCCAAATATAAACTAGCATAATCTAACTTTGATTTTTCTGTTTCCTTTATACATAACTTTAATTCAAAGTCACATACTAATGAGAGAATACACATAGAACCTAGTTATTTTTTTTAATTTGGGGCTGCACAAGACTCAAAAGATAATCCATTCCTGTATTTCACAGATGAGGTAACCAGTTACCATAAAGCAGGCCTGCCTCTGATTCTAGTAGATTTTTTTAACATGTCAAGTTGAAATATTTCTGTCCCATCATAGCCACTGTTTATTTTTTGTAGTCTAGCTGATGGAAGTCTTACTCCTTTTGTGACTGACCATCAGTAAGCCCGAGGAAATTTCCTTACCTGGGTGAAATAGTGGCAGGGAAACTGGAAGCTTCTTGCCAGTGCTTCTCAGCTTACTTCCTTAACTCAGCTGTGCAAGGACTCAGTCAAGTAGCCCATCCACTGCAGACCATTGAAAATCTAGAGGTAATTTCCAGTTATCCTCACTGCATTGCCATATTTCTTTAAATGGTACACATCACCAAATGGAGCTTAATCTAATTTCCTCCACGTTCACTCCACACCTAAGGGACAGATAGAGATGGCCATGCCTCTTCGAACCCCTGGACACTTGTCCTTGTCAAGAAGTGTCCAGAGCTTTCCGTGCAAATTGGTGGTTCCACGGCTGAGCCTGAAAAAGGAAAGCAGTATACATCAAAAGAAGAAAAAGTTCTAAAAATTGTAAACAATCATATCGCGTCAGTATACACATTTTTTCCTGTTAAATACTTGACAGAGTCCTTAAGTTTTCTGTGTTCAACAAAAACTACATTGTGTTTTTAAACTTAAAATCGAATTGTTTGTAAATAGCTACTCATTGAAACACTTTTCTGTTCTTTGATTTGACTTAATACTGTGTGATGTCTGTAGGTACCTGGAATGGAAACACAAAAGTAGCCATAAAGACTCTTAAACCAGGCACAATGTCCCCCGAATCCTTCCTCGAGGAGGCGCAGATCATGAAGAAGTTGAAACATGACAAGTTGGTCCAGCTCTACGCGGTGGTGTCCGAGGAGCCTATCTACATCGTGACCGAGTACATGAATAAAGGTAGGCAGAGGCCTCTGGGGCCCCTCGTCCCACAGCGCCACACGGGTGGTCAAGGAGAGATTTGGAACTGCCTGCTTGATTTTTTCCTTAGTTCCTGTGTGAGTCAAGACTTCCCAGCAGGAGGCACAAATGGTGTGCTCACTAATGAAAATGTTTTTAAAACAGACTGTGACGGTGACCTGCAGTTTGTGAAGGTCACAAACTGTGAAGCACAGTACTTTTTCCATGCAGGAGTTCTGACTCCTTTCCATGATTCAGGCATTCATTTTTAAAAGCAGAGGAGAAACACAGGCCTCTGGTGGTTTGCTATTATTTCAAATGCTGGAGCTTGTGTTAAATTTCCTGTTTCGAGGATGAACAATTACCATCGGATACTGGTCTCTGAGCTAAGTTTATTCGCCATCATTTTAACATCTTGTATTTTTTTCAGCTCTATTCTTAAATATCAGATGAAGAAATGACATGCTTCTAAGAGTACATTTTATATTCTCTCTCTCTCTCTCTCTCTCTCTCTCTCTCTCTCTCTCTCTCTCTCTCTCTCTCATATCAAAGCTGTATTGCTGGGGATAATTCTTAAGATCACTTTGTTTTGGAAAAATACATGAACCAAATAAGAAACAACCTTAAAAGGCAATTCATTGTACATCAGAGGACACTAGTGTAATTTTTCTCTTCCTTGTACTTTCATTTAAAATATATTTGAAATTTTTTCTGACAAATTGTCCTTTGTATCCAGGATTCTTTGGTAAATAACTTTGTGATTAAAACTTGAAAAAAAATCACCAATGACTATCAGAGCCTCCAGCATCTGCTCTTGAGGGTTCAGCCCTGGTTAATTCTGAGCTGCTTAGGCTGTTCTCAGAGAGACTCTGAGGCCCCAGCTGCTTTGTCTCAGACGTCTGCTCAAGGCCTGGCTGGCCATGCTCTAAAAGGAGCACGTGCACCTGCCTCCATGTGCTCCCCAGAAAGTCTTTTCTTGACTTCAAATCTGTGAATAAGTTAGACCAGTGACTCTGGAAATGCGCTAGGTGTCGGAATCACCTGGAGGCCTCTTAGACTGTGTGTCTAGTCAGTTCCTCTGAGGGACCCAGGAATCTGCACTGCTCACAAATTCCTTGGAGGTGGCTGTGTCTGCTGATCCCAGGACCACATTTGAGACTGGACAATATTTCTCCCACATCACTTCTTGGCGCAGGGCTGATGGGAGGGTTGGATTGAAATGATCCAGCTTGTCCCACCTTTCTCTTCACGACCTAAAGAGAATTGAGTTCCCCTTCTCCTCGCTTGATCAGATGTTTGCTGTCATCTTTAGCAGTGGAGTATCCATTGTTCCTTTTCAGGAGGTGAAACTGCCACTTGTCAATGCATAGAGCTTTTTCTGTTTGTGTTTGTGGAAACCTTTCCTCCTCTGCAGATGCCATTGCTCCATTCAGCCGCCTTATGACTTCTGATAAGAACACCAAACTCAGCTCTGTGTTGGGAATCTTACCTTTCAAAATCAATTGAAATGGTTTTATGTTTTGTTCGTAGGGAGTTTACTTGATTTCTTAAAAGATGGAGAAGGAAGAGCTCTGAAATTGCCAAATCTTGTGGACATGGCAGCACAGGTAGGCCCCCAATTCCTGACTTTTTACAGCATTTTGAAGGAGCACAGCGCCCTTATGTTGTGTAGATGTTAGGTGTGTGTCACCACCAGTCAATGTGTGTATAGAGTATGTGAAACTCGCTACTAACAGTCCCATCCATGCTGCACCATATGATTAGATTCATCCACCTGAGGACGCGGAGCCCCCGAGTCACCTGTCCCCTCGGTTCCCACAGGTCGCTGCAGGCATGGCTTACATTGAGCGCATGAACTACATCCACAGGGACTTGAGGTCAGCGAATATTCTGGTGGGCAATGGACTCATATGCAAGATCGCTGACTTTGGATTGGCCAGATTGATCGAAGACAATGAGTACACGGCAAGACAAGGTGGGCATTTGAGAACCATTGCATCCTCCATGACCTAGCCTCCCTCCTCCCTCCCTTTCTTCCGAAAAATGTTAGAAACGTCACCCTCTGGCTGGGGGTATTCTTCTGGATCAGGCAGGAATTTGACAGCTTTGCAGGTGGGAGGCTATAGTGGGCAGTGGATGAGTGGGATACTGTTTTTGGTGAGTGTCGGCTGATAGGATACTCCTGCCTCGTGCTACCCTTCTCCCAGCAGCCAGGCCTGGGACTTCTGACCTTTGGACAGAGAGGCGTGGGGAACGTCAAGCACACAGTCAAGTAACAGCCCATCAACTCCATTGCAGTCACAGTAGAAAAAAGAAGTCACCCTCAGAGATTTAAAAAAACAAGTTACGTACAAAGACATGGGCAGAAAATCCAGCCAGTCCGATGCCATATCTCAGAGCTAGTGACAGCAATGAGGCTGAGGCCTGAAAGACGGGAGGGAGGGCCTAGAATGAGAGGACCACCTCTGGCAGCGAGGCCGCAGGGGCATCCAGGGAACTAATTGCTAAGCTCACTCTTCCACCCGCTTCCAGAGCTTCTGACAATCCCAGCCTGCAGCGAGAAGTCGAGGGGGCTGTCACTGAGACCAGATGGGACAGGGCAGGGAGGGGAGGAGCAGAAATGGAATCTAGGGGGAAGACAGAAAATAGCAACGCGGTCACTCGAAAATCCCCACCTCCTTTCTTCGTCTCCCTCCACCACCCCCATCAAAGACTGGTAGAGATTAGCCTCTTGATGAAATACTTTCCAAACCAGAGCCGTGTCTCAGGTGCTTTGGAGCAGCTACAAGGAGGGAGTTCCCAAGGGTGCTGCTCCCTCCCTGCACCCTCACGAGCAGTCAGCAGGGAAGTGCGTGCAATGAAGTGTGCGGTTTGCAGGTGAACATAAGCTCCTGTGTTGAATATTGGGCCCGTGTCTGAAGGAAAGGGGTAGCCTTCTCCGCAGTTGTTTCTGACGAAAGCTTGTCATTCCAAGCAAGGCTGACAGTGACCGGAGTGTATTTCAGGATGGTGCTTGCTACTAGAGATCATGATGGCCACCTCTGCAGTTCTTCTTTCTCTCTCTCTCTTTTTCAGTTCTTTCATTTCATGCCGGTCCTTCCCGCCTGTTCTTTCTCAGAGAATGGAGCAGCCGCCTCCAGTAATGAGGAAAAATATGTTAAACTAAGACCCTGTCTGGTACAGACTGTGCAAATGCTAAATTGCATGTCTGTCAGACAGGTCTGCTATTTGAATTTCCCAGCACGTGGCAGCTCTTGTCCTGGAGCCAAATACCCACACACACATGCCCTCTCATCTCTCTCTCTCTCTCTCTCTCTCTCTCTCTCTCTCTCTCTCTCACACACACACACACATGCACACACGCACAGGCACGCATGCACGCACGTACGTGGCCAGATGGTGTGCCGTATCATCGCTAATCAAAGGCACACGGGCAGCTTTGATTGGCATTTTCTCTCTGGAGAAAATGAGAGAAATGTGGATGTGATTTTGTGTCACAATGAGCTAAGAGGGTCTGCAGTGGCACCAAGTCCAAGCTGGCCCTAAATGAGAGAGTTTACCCCGAGGCAAACCTGTCAGATCCCAGCTCACAGACCCAAGAGAGGAAGGCAGTGGGGGTTGTGAGACAGGAATATTTGAGACAGGAAGGGGCAAGAATGGAGGTTCTTAGATGTGTAAGCAGTCTCGTGTGTGTCTGTGTGTATGTATCTGTGTGTGTCTGTGTGTATGTATCTGTGTGTGTGTGTGAGAGAGAGAGAGGGAGAGTTAGTTAGTTAGTTAGTTTGTTCGGGTGACTAAAGGGCTCAGCCAGGATTTGTTTTTCCCCTTTTCTTCTCCTGGACTTTGAACTCTACAGAAATTGTACTTAACAGCCGTGACCCATCCACAAATGAGAAGGCTGCAGCACCAGAAACCCCAGGATGATGGCAGGGTGCTTTGACAGCGCCTACACGTTTAGTTCATGGAGTGAAGCCCCTCTGGGTAATGGCTGCTGCGGGAAGGAGCCCCACGCTCTCTGCCTTCCTCCCCAGTGAGCTGTCTGCCATGCGGAGAATCAGCTTCACACCCTTTGCTGAGGTTCCTTCACTTAACTTCCAAGTAGAGGTTCCCCGCCTCCACCTCTTAAATCCCTTCTCCTTTCTCTGTTCCCTTCACAGTTGTCTTCATATCCATACCTGACACTGGAAAGAGATTAGCAGTAAATGAACGGGGGCGAAATGGGGGGCGCGGAGCGTAGTGGGTGAACAGAGCTCACGGGGGAAATAGGCTTTCCTGACACAGAGAGGGGCGAGGAGCAGGGACATTAGCAGGACGCCTACCAAGTGCCAGTCCTGAGCAGAGCCGTGTGCGGAGTGGGGAGGGGGCACCACGAATAGACGCAGAGAGGCAAGTCGCTTGCACCGAGTCACACAGCAGGTAAAATGGATGGCAGAGGCAGGGTTTGACATGGCGGCTGTGTGGCAGCTGCCCTCTTAAGCTATGCGGACTGACTCTCATCAAGACAGGGATTAAAAGAGCAGAGAGCAGAAACTGAACAAATTAGTCAGAAGTCCCTTTTTCCCTTTATTTTATGGAAGGCTTTGAAAAATAGTTTTATTATTTCTTTTGTTTACATTGCTACAGGCATTGAAATCACACCTCGACACGTGAATTTCACATGTCACCACACCCACCACCAGCACCCAGTACCCTCCCCACCACCTGCTTCCTCCTCCTTCCTTCTTCCTTCTCCTCTCCCACGCCTCGGTAGCACCAGTCTGGCTCCTGTCCTAGAGTCAGACAGTGAAGGTCTTTCTAACTCTCTCGCCTAAGGACATTAGAAGGTGCCCTTAGAAAGTTTTCCCTAGCTGAATTTTGTTGAGTTCATCCATTTGTTTTGTTTCTTTACATTACACATGTGAGTGGAGCTTATCCTGTGCTCCTGTTTTCTTTCTGGCTTGTTTCACTTAGCATGATCCCTTCCAGCTCCATCCAGGTTGTTACCAAGGATGCCATTTGGTCTTTTTTTAACAGTTGCATAGAATTCCATTGAGTATCTACACCACAGCTTCTCTATACAATCAT
Source organism: Solenodon paradoxus (assembly GCA_004363575.1). Classification (NCBI taxonomy): domain Eukaryota; kingdom Metazoa; phylum Chordata; class Mammalia; order Eulipotyphla; family Solenodontidae; genus Solenodon; species Solenodon paradoxus. The sequence goes on from RJWH01000946.1 coordinate 50,376, forward strand.
CTGTGGAAGGACAGTTCGCTGGTTTCCATGTCTTGAAACCTCCATACAGTTTTCCAAAGAGGTTGCCTTCATTTCTACCCCCACTAACAGTGTAAAACTTTTTAAGGGGTACGTTCTAGTGTACGTATGTGAGGGGTTGGAAAGACCTTTATCCTCCGACTCTAGGGCAACCTAGCTGTCTCTAAACTCTTCCAGAGGGCCTGGCCTGCCCCGGTTCTTCACGAGCAGACAGGGCCTGGTGTGTACCTGCTGGTGCGCTGTGCAGATGGCATGTGCGCTGCGTGCTCAGGCTTCTGCTGGGATTAATCAGCTCCTCCAGACAGCTGCTCCATGTGCCTGGTAATATTTGAAAGTCAGGTTTTATGTTACCCACAGGCCACAGCCAGGCTGCATCTTGATTAAGGAAGTGTGGACAGTATTCAGAAGCGTATGCCAAACCCAGGTATGTTAGGACTGTGAGTGACAATTGTTTCTCAGCACAGTCGTGAGGTTCCCATCTCACAGCACACTGGAATGTCTCATATCCCCCCAGGTGGAAAAGGTGGCATATTCCAGGGCACAAGCAGAGTTGGCATTGGGCCCTGTGTTAAACAGCGCCCCGTGGGATCCTTTCCTCCTGCCACCCCACTGGACAGAGAGCAGAATCCTCGGGTCAGGAAGAAGGTCAAGACCAGGCCCAAAGCCATGAGGGTGGGCCTCTGCCAGCAGCGTTCGGAGACAACTAGAAGTTATTTGCCATTGCCCTTCTCTATAACGAGTACTCCTGCCTCAGTGACAGCAGGTCATCTTCCTTAGTCATGAACTCTCGGCTAAGTTCTGTTGAGCTGGGATCTCTAAATGATACCAACGTTCATTCTCTGGGTGCTTCACCATTGAAAGGGACTTGGCTAGCTGCTGCCGATGTAAAGAAGCCTAAGACTGCACAGGGGTGTTCAGCCAGCAGGAGGAAGGAGAACATACGGAAACAGCAGAACTGATTTGAACCCCAATTCTCTCACCCTCCTTCTCTGGCATCTTGAACAAGCTATTTAACTCATCCTTTCCTCGGCTCACTTATCTGTAAAATTTGGATATGCCTTTTCTTCTTCGTGCTTTAACTTTTGCAAAGATTAAGAGAAGCAGTACATGTACTGTGTTTCCTACGGTACTGTGCACATAGTGACTGGAGAATTAAATCTCTTGTCATTGTGTTCTGTGCAAGACTAAGTTCTTGGGAAATAAAAAATTACAAGACTGCATTGTAGACACCGAAAAAAGGCTCAGATGCTTCTTGAGAAAGGGAATCAATGTAATTCCAAAGTAGCCCAACACTAACTCTGAGAAGGGAGATGGTGATGACAGAAATGAATGACTCAGAAGAAGACACTATTTTCGTAGCAAGAGGGTGAGTTTGGGTTGAGTCATCGAGCTTAATTAAGGTGGTTTGAGTGGGACATTCAAGCGAGGTGCCCAAGCCCAGGGCGCTCTGTCAGGGTGCCTCCCGGGCCCCACTGCCTGGGTTCTCACCTCCCGGCCCTCTCCCCTGCACCGCCTCCCCTCTCCCCTGCACCTCCTCCCCTCAGCTGACCGGGGCCCCACCCCGTGCCTGAGATCTGACCACGCCCTCTCACGCCGAAGCCCCGCCCCGCCCCAGCCACGGCCCCGCCCCTCCCGGCCACCGCAGGATCCACGCTCTGTCCTGCTGACCCCACACGCGCACACCACACCTGTCTCTGGAACCACCAGCGTGAGCCGCTGTCACTGGCTCTTGCTTCCAAGACTCACAGCCCCTCCAGCCATCAGTCCCTTCAAAGCGCACACAGACAGGCAGCAGGGAAAATTCTTGACACATTCTTGGGTTTTTTCATCTGAAGCTTTCCGGAAGTTCAGTGCTAACTGATGGGTTTTCTTTTTTAATTTGTTTTCATATTGTCTCTTTTTCATTATTATTTAATAACATTTTATTTTTCCAAATGTGCAGTTGGAGGGACCCGTTCATGATCTTCACCAGCCACCAGTATCTCTCCACCCTGGTGTTTCTGGTGTGAAGTCCTTGAACGCTGCACTTTGAAAGTGTTTCAGTAAGACCTTGCCAGGCCAGGGAGCAGAGACTCTTCCTTCTCTGACACAGCAGCCGGCTTCCCGGCTTCCTCCCAGAGTTGTCATTCGTGCCTTTGTCACGCAAGACCGCGTTCTCGAGCTCTGCCTGTGGACCCCTTCCTTTTGGCCTTGTCCCCAGGTTTGTTCACTGGGTCTTTGTCTTTCTTAGCCGACTTTCGGCATCTTTTTTCTTGTCGTCCTTGGGCGGCATCCTGAAGCTCAGAGGGCAGCCGCTCCCTCAGCGGCCTCGCTCAGAGGTCAGAGAAGAAAGCTTGTGTCGTTCACATTGCCGGCTGGTGTCGATGGAAATCCAACAAGTTCAGAGAGACCTGCTTGTATATGACTGGCTTCCCTTCGTGGCCGCGTATGATGGAGAGATCACTGCCGGCGCCCTAGCAGAGGCCCCTCAGCCCCCTTCCGGGCAGTCGCCGCCCCAGAGGTTGCCTCTCTTTCGATCTGTCTCCACGGACTGATTTTGCCGGTAACTGAACTTCAGATAAGTGAATGACACAGCATCGCTGCTCCGTCCAGCGGCTTTCCCGTCGTGTCTGTGAGAGGTCCCGTGATGCTCTGTGCAGCAGTGCACTCGCGGGTCAGTTAGCAGCAGTGCGAGTTCTCAGAGACGCGCCTTTAGACAGTCACGTCGTTGTGCGAACACAGTGAGAGCATCGTAGAGTGTAACGACGCACACCTGGGCTGTACAGAGATCCTGCTGTGTGTGTCGTGTCGACTGGAAGGTCGTTACGTGGCCCGGGACAGTAGCCCTTTCCTTTTCGCTGCTGTGTAGTACTCCACTGTTCACATCCCATCTTTGTCTCTTCTCTGGGATTTGCAGGCGGGGGCCACTAAGGGTGAAACTCCTGTGGTGGTGGACATATGTCCTCCTATCTCTTGGTATGTTCTGAGAAGTATATGGTTAGTCATAGGGCAAAGCTGCATGGTCCACATTTGTGGAAACTGCCTAGATTTTGTGGGTATCTCTTTAACGGTGGAGTAACCGCTGCTGTGTTTCTTACGAGTGGTACGCGTGTCTTCAGGCCATTGAGGCAGCCCGGCCGTACAGTGGGAGGGTAGGAGGCCTGGGTTTGGACCACACTGTCACTTACAAGCTTGGTGTCCCCAGAAAATCACTTAATCTTTGAACCTCCTGTCTACCAGCTCTGAAATGGAGATAATATAGTTGCCTCACATAATCAATGCAAGTATTAAGTGGGCTGGCTATAGAAACTCTTTGAGGTGTGTGAAATGCAAAAAAACATTCTCACAACCTAAACTCTTTAATCCGTATTTCTCTCGAGAAGAGTCTTTGTCTTCTTACCTAAAAAAAAACCAAAAACTACTATTAGTCAATAAAGAAGAAGCCATCTTTAATCTTTTTAAGACAAAATAATGCCTTTTTATCATCTTGCAGCTGACTCTGTTTGCCTGGCAGTCACCCCTTTGACCCCCCACCTGCTCTAGTGTCCCCACCCTGCGCGCAGGCGGCCGCCCGCCGTCCTCTCCCGGGCTCTCCTGTTGGCGCTCTCCGCTGAGAACTGTCCTGCGCCCAAGCTGCCTCTGCTGAGGTTTAATTCAGTGGACTCAGCGTGTTTGGTCCGCTGTGTTCCTGAGGCTGTGGACAGGCACACACAGTGCGAGAGCTCTGTGTGTACGACCTGCCCCCATGTCTGCGGCCCCCATCTTCCTGCTTCTCTGTAGGAGGGACTGGGCGTGAGAATCACCCCGGAGCCCCCGGCACAGAGCACATAGTCGGCACCAAACATCCTGTGCCGGCAGCCGTGGCAATGGTCCGAGCCACCGTCACCTCCCTGGGCGTGCTCCCCTGCTCGCTGAGCCAGACTCCCTCTGGGGATCAGACCCTGTCATGACCGCCAGGAAGAACAGCTCACGTGGCCGCAGTAGTGCTGTGCTCCCTGCGGAGAGGAAGGCTGTCCCAGCACACTGGGGAGCCGAGGCGCTTGGAGCTGGATAAGCCTCAGTTCCAACCCTGACTGTCACTCCCCGCGTGGATTCTGCGCAAACCCAGCGCCTCTGCACCTCAGCTTCTTGTCTGCGGACCAGGTGGCATAGGGGTGAAAGAAGACAGCCCATAGGATCTGTTGGTATCATTCGCTCCTTCCCACTCCTGGCTGGCTGCACTTAACTGGTGTCTTTGTGAGCAGCCTGATCGCTTTCCTTCTACACACACACACACACACACACACACACACACACACACACACACACACACACACATACACACACCCCGCCCCTCCCAAGGATGGCAGGAACTAGCTGGGTTGCCAGCATGACCCAGGAAATCAGATTGTCTTGGTGTGAATCCCAGCATTGCTGCTAATTAGCTGTGAGATTTGGAGCAAATCACTTTACTTCTCTGAACCTTCGCTTCCTCCTCTGGAAAGAGGGCCAATGATAGTTATCTATGTCATGGACTCGCGTGGCTTCCCTGGGAATGGGAATACACAGAAAGCTCTCAGCACAAAACAATGCTAAGCTGATAGCTGCAGAGTAGTAGTTAGTAGTAGTGGTAAGAGTGACATTATTTTTGGCTCAATAGGAAGATAATAGCTATTCCCCTCCACACATAAACCCCTCACCACCGCACCTAGGGTCGTCTTAAAAACCACTCTTATGCCCATATAACCCTCTCCTGATTTGACTCATCGCAAAGACAGGAACATAAGGTTGCTCTGTATTATGGGTTTGGGTTTTGGTTTTGGTATTAAGCATTTTTTATTTAGTTGTTCATTGTGGTTGTTCTCCCTGCCCCACCGCCCTGGGATGCAAATCCAGATCCTTGGGATGTATGTGGACTGCGCTCAACCCAGGGCAGCAGACCAAACCGCTGCTCTACTAGGGCACACCTGGTTCGGCTCTTTTTAAGGTCTAGCAGGATCTTTGTTGAGGAAGGAGATGTGAAGACAGTTCAATCTTTGGGATGTATATAGAAACAGAGACACTGAGAACTTTGGGGAAGGCCTGCTATAAGTTTAGCTTTGTGTCTTAAGTAGAAGAAGAAAAATGTGTGTTCAACTGCTCCCAGTATTGAGGGTTTAAGTTGAATAGATTATTGTCTGGAGGAAAATTCACGATTCAATTAGACGGCGAAGAATTCATAATTGTTGCAGTTTTCATGTTAATTATTTCATCTTAAAAAATTGTAACTGCATAAATTAACACATTCTTTCACGGAGAACATATTTTAGAAAGATTTGTTACTTTAATAACTCTTTGTGTATTAGAAATCCCAGATGCCTCTGCTAATTAAATATAATCCGGTTTTAGATTCAAAAAGCACAGCAGCCATTTAACACAAACAAGCAGGCAGTAGGGTTGACAAACACCACCAGGAAGAAGCAGGTCCTATTTCTTTCAGATTGTGATTTTCACAATTCCGGACTGTGAATTCAATCCCTATCCTCCCTTTGTATCACTCCGATGCCTGCTTTCCAACTCAAGGACTGCTGCAGAATTGTTTATCGGCCCTGGGATCTTGCCCTCAGATGTCCTCCCACTGACCCCGTGGGCACCCGAGTTTTCTTCTTCTCTGTCAACAACAGCCTTGCAATTCCCACTGGGAGGCTGTCACCTGAGCACCAAGTGTCAGAGACGGGGGCAAAAGAACCCATTTCATGAGTGAATTTAATCTCATTCTTCCCGTGCTGGAGAAGGGAACCCTCCTTTGACAAAAAGCAGACCCCCATTCACGACAGCCATTGTTTTAAGTTCTCAGCAGGAAAGGCGTTGGTTTGAGCTGAGCGGGCTGCTCCCCAGGCCCATGTGCAGAGTTTCTCACCCATCTGAGGGGCCGTCTGGTGAGATTTCCAGTAGGACACCCTGCCCTGGGCCAGGCCAGAGCCTACCTTCCTGCCCAGCTGACAGGTTGCAAGCCTGCACCAAGCCTGCTTTGAATCAGGCCTCTAGCTCCCCACTTTGGTGTGTCCCTGTCACCAGGCAGAGGCACCTTCATTTGTATTCTGCCGCTCGCTGCTCAGGGCTTCCACTGGCATTTCCAAGAGATGCTTTGTTTGTCTGCTGAGCTCTGCTGTGCAGCGGGCAGGGGGGCAGGTTAGCTCTCCCGGTGTCGGGTCAGACTACCTGGCCAAAGGGAGAGGAATCGTACCCATCCTTCATTTCCCTCCTAGGAAGGGCACGCCGGAAGTCAGAGTCAAGTGAAAAGGGATGGTAGTCACCCTTGCCTGCCCGTCTCTCTTTTAAGATGAAAACGGTTTGTGGGTGGACTGATGTCTTCCACTCCCAGAGAAGGGCCGCTCCCTGACTGCCCAGAGGAAACAGCTGAGGCCGAGATGAGCCCTGGTCACCGAAAGTCCCCTTGTCACATTCCTTTCCTTTATATTAGCTCTGGGCGGTCTTGCTCTGCATTCCACGCGAGTCTCGCTCCTTTGTGCTGTGTGTCTGAGTGGTCAAGTGAGAGCCCTGGTCTGTGCCTGCCACACTTCCTAGTAAGCACTGAGAATGCAGCAGATGGCCACCCTCGCGATTTGAAAGTGTGCAAAGAGGAACCGCAACTGCTGCCGAACATCAAAAACGTCACTTGGCTTCCTTGCCTGGTTTTGTTGGTGAAAGGAACTTGGGCATTCACCTCATCTGGTGAAGTCAGGGACAGGCAGAGCAGATGAAAGCTACCCCACATTTTCCCAGCTTAAAAAGAATGCACAGCAGCGTCATAAGGGTCCCCCCAACAGCAAGACATGCAGGGGTGTGGGGAGGGGTGAAAAAGCAGCCCCAGAAGTGGTGATTGGCTTCTCTGTGTCCGCGCTTTGATTTCTTCCTAACTCCCACCAAACCCGCAGCTCCCCGCCACCTGCTCCAGCAGTGTTCCCCACCCGCTGCTGCCGTGTAGCCCCGCCGTTTCGTGAGGCCCCTGCCCTCTCTGGATTCTGGAAGTGTCTGCTCCACGGAGCTGCATCCCGACACCGACTTATTCCTGAAGGCTGAGTCCCCGCCACCTGAGCAGCAGTGCTACACGCGACTCGTTTGCCTTCTGCTCTGGGAGGAAGCCCCCCGAGGCAGTGGCTGTGCTCCTGGGGCTGCGAATCAGAATTTTCATTCTGAGATGGCTTCCCTGGGGGCTCCTGGAATGCAGGAAGCATGTACTGGAATTGCTCAGAGCTTTGGTGTTCCAGAGCGTCAAGCCGGGCTTCCCCTCTCCTGAATTCCACCCAACACAGCCACTTGAATCAAGTCCACCTGCCCTCCTGCCTTGCCTGCACCTCACAGTCTCCTTGACGGATCTTAGGTTTCCTTCCTGGGAGTTAAGGAATCACATACCCAGAATTTCAAGAGATGCTCACTAATGTTCTTGTGTGTGTGTGTGTGTGTGTGTGTGTGTGTGTGTGTGTGTGTGTGTGTACAGTAAGAGTTCTCCTGGGTTGCTGTTGGTCACCATTGGGAGGAGGGTGATGGGGACGGGCAGAGCCCAGAGTGTTTTCTCACCTTCTGGCTCCCGATAGATGTGCAGGAGAGCCTCCCAGCCTGTACACCATGCAAGACCCCCATCCATCCTTCCTCTACTGCGGAATATGCCTGGGCTAGCGCCGGGACTGTGCCCTGGTCTCCCTGAGGCTGGGTTTGCTCCTGTCCGTCCTCTGTTACTGGATTAGGTTTTTAATACTCATGTTACACCTCCCACCCTTTGCTCTGTCTGGTCTTCTGTTTGGGGCTCCCTTAGAACTCTGTCAACCTCTCTCAGCCTGAATACTCCTTCCGGGGTCAGCCACCCCAGACCATGGAGCTAGGCCTGGCTAGTCACCCCTCGTCTTGGCAACACCTTCAGGCCCTGTCTCTGGCCCCGGTGCTTGCCTTCCCGGCTGACTTGTCCCTTCTCCACCCACGCCCGAGTGTGAGAGCACTTCTCCTCCTCCTGCATCGCCTCTCCTCTTGAGCTCCCTGCCTGTCATCCTGTGTTTCAGATGGAACATCCTCTTACTCTTTCACAGCATTTGATTTTTCTTGTTTTTTTTAATTTTGAAAACCTTGAGGTCTTGATGTAGAAGTTCCAACTGAATGTGTCACAAGGGATAATAGGAAATCACACCGTTTTATTAATCCAGACATGTTGGGGAAATTCAAATGCCATTCCTTTGGCCCAGGGTGAAAATGCTGAGTTTGGCTTGGCCAGTTTGCTCGGTTTTGAAAGCCTTGTTTAATTTGAATGACCACAAAGTACTAGGTCAGGTCAGCTCTGACTGTTACCTCCCTCACAGGCGACCCTGTCCTTGTCATACCGTCAGGCGCAAGGTCATCAGCTTCCTGTCACTGGCATACTTGGAGATTCCTCCCCCCGCCCCGCCGCCCCTTTTAACTTTAAACTTGAAGCGCTGCACATTATTTAACATTGGGTGTAATTATTTGCAAAGCTTGTGGCTTCATAATTAAAGAGGGCTCTGGAAGGCTCTCTGGTGTAGAAAAACAGTGTCTATTGTTGATGCTAAGTTAGCCTTTCCTCAATGAAAATGTTATCAGGGCGCTGCTATATTCTTTGTAGGAAGATCTGACTTCTTTCCTTTTGCACTGGCTTTGCCTTCTGTACCTTGGCCTGGTTCTTGTAGCCAGAAGGGATATTTTGAGACAGGTCTGTAGAATTGTCCTGGTCACCTGGGAAAAAAAGGCTTTCTGGTCCAACTCTCCAGCTCTCCAGCAAGGGCTGGTGATGTAGCAGAGCCTCGCCTAGGTCTGTCCTGGCCCTGCCCTGCCCCTCACCCTGGGGGAACCGTGGCCGCAGTGCAGTGTTGCAGTGTACCCCGCTTTCCTGGAACCCTGCCTCCTGTGCACCTCTTCTTTTCCCTGATCTCCTGAGCCCGCTTCTTCCAAAGCCAGCACGATGTGGCTCCCATTGGGTTTGCCTATGAGCTGTCTTCCCAGCTGCCAGGAGAGTCCTGGGCGGTGACCCAGCTTGGCTTGCTCGGCAGTGCCTCCCACTGTGCTGGGGAATTGGCCGACACCCAGTGAGCCCCGGTGACTGACTGATGACTGCGCTGGGTTTCCTCCATCCTCTTTCCCTGTCCCAAAGTTTGAAGAGCTTTCACTAACCTGAGGCAACTCAGTGCCTGTGCTTTATTATCCAAATAAAGCAATAGCTATTGTGAAATGCCAGATGCTGTTCAGACCCCCTTGCATTATTGATAATTCTCACATGATATGATGGGTCCTCCTCCCAGTTTGCAAGGGGAGATTGGGATGAGGGAGGCTTTACATGATCATCTAACAAGTCCAGTGTGCAAGGTCAGGTCTGCTGAGTCCGAAGCGCCTTTCCTAACTGACTCCCTACACCCTCCGCTAGTGATGCCTCCAGCCTAGGCCACAGGCGGGCCTCTCTGCAGCGTCTCTAAAGAGCATTTGCTCCTTGCTTCCTGGACGATTCACGTATACTTCGTGCAGGAGTTAAACTTGGGAGTGAAAGTCTCTATACTTTGGGCACTGAAAATGCCACTGCCCTCAATCTAAGCATGAAGATGCATAAAGTACAGTAAATAACCAGCCCAAGTGAGGCCTGTGTCTGTTTGGGGCCGAAGAAACCAAGCTGCCTGGCCATGAGCCACAGAGGACCTTTGTTACGGGAATGGGGTGGACACGTTGGGAAGAGCCATCCTTTGTGACTTAGCGAGTTTAGCTGGTCATCCTGTTTGCACCGGAAACAAGCGCCTTCATCGGGATCCGCTGGGCTGTGTGCTAAGGATGACTTTGTGCCTGTAACTCTGAAGATGGAAAGAATTACTAAGCTGTTTCGCTATTGTGTCATCACTCTTTTCTTTGTTTGGTTTGCTGGAATCTGTGGAGAGGAAGAGAATTTCTTTAACCATCAGAGTGTTGGATCAATTGCTGGCTTGGCCTTTTGACCAGTTAAAGCATTTATTCAACAGTAGCTTTTTAACCAGTCTGGGGCGAGCCTCTGTGCAGGGATATACATACAAAACACAGTTCCAACCTCAGGATCTACCCTTCTGTTCAAGGAGCTGGAAAACAGCACGTGCAGAACGAGCAGGAAGACGTGCTGGCGACGTGGAAGTGACGTGGACTCGTAGCACAGTGTACGGTGCACGAGCGCTTGAGCTCCAGAGCCAGACTCCCCTGGTTCAAGCCCCACGGCCACCATTTCCAGGTGTCCTTCACTGTATTACCTTACCTCTTCGTGTTCAGTTTTCTCTCCTGGAGCACAGAACTGTTATTGGTACCTACTCTCACGTATAAAGCTCTTAGCCCAATGCCTGACTCTTTGCAAGCACTCAGTACATATTTAGCAAAGGTGGCAGCTGCTGCTGTCGAGCCTTTACTGTCGTTTACGGCACTGGCTCAAGTGCGCTGGGGGATCGATGAAGGCCACAGTCGTCACGGGTGACTGCATGAAGGACGTTGGACTGAGCTGTGTGGGCTTTCCCTCATCAGGTGGAAGCAAAGAAGACGTTCAGAACAAGCAGCTCTGAAAGACGCACGTGTGATTTGCACCAAGTGTGGGGTGCAGGATAGGGGGAAGCAAGCTAGACAAGATGAGCTATGTGTTTGGGGTCACCAGAAGCGAAGTGAAATAGATAGATGGGTCCTTGAAAACCAGGAGGCAGATTTTGACTTAATGCGGTAGAGAACCCACTGTAAGGTTGGCAGGTAGAGAGACATTATGAAGCTAGAAGTGGGAAGGCCGGTGAAGTCAAAGACAGGGCACCATGGTAGGAGGACTTAGAGAGGGAGGAGGACAGAAAGCAGGTTTTGTAAGGAGCTTAAGTAGGAAACGGCAAATTTATGAGGCATGCCAAAGAAGGAGGCAAGCAGCCTTCATCATGGTTGGACCTGGGAGCTGACGGACAGGGAAAAGTCCTAACTAGCTTCCAGATGTTTTACCTGAAAGCCTGGCAGATTGGTGACCTGAGCCCCAGAAAAGGTTGCGTTGAAAAGAGACTCCTTTTGCAACCTGAAATATTAAAATGTGAATGAACTTACTAGTCATTTCATAAAGTGTTCTACCTAGTACAAGAATCTCCTTTATGATAAAATGCCTTACTCAGAGAAAGACGATTTGGTGCAAACATAAATCTAGATCCATAATTGCCACATTTGAGATAAAGGTGGGGCAACTCATTCGCTTTGTCCCTTAGACATTTGCAAATCAGGAGGCAAGACTTCGGATGAGAGACAAAATGTGTCTAGTGTCTCCGGCCCTGTTCACAGAGGGGTGATGGGCAGAGTTATTGAGGGTGTGTTTCCCAAGGGGATAGCAGAGAGAGAAGCGTGTGCAATACCGAGGCTTCTCAGACACTTGTAATCAGAGAGTGGGCGAAGGAAGGGAGAGCCTGCAGCAGAGACAAAAGACATGCTTGGAAAGAAAGAACATCAGGGAAGACTAAACTGAGAAAAAATAATTTATTCATTTCTCCTAGAAATGTTTGAGCTTTGCAACATGTTGGAGTATGCTAAGTTTTTGTCCTTTGTTCCTGAGATTATTGGTATTATTCAGATGTGGAAAGTGTGCTAAAATAGCACAAATGTAGCTGGAGTCGCTAGCAAAATTAGCATGATGACAGGCCTGACGACAGCAGCACAATCTACCCAGTTGCTAATTACTCCTAGACACCCGTGGGTCTCCAAATGTCATGGTGCTTTTCCAGAGTTTGGAAAAGTCAAAATGCTTTTCACATTCTGTCTCGTCGCAAACCCTCCTCGGGGTAGTGATGTGTGACCCGCCGTGTTTGAAAGACAAGGAGAAAGAACCAGCGGGGATCTCCTCACATATCTGCTCACAGCTCCAGTCACTACCCATGTCTCTTAGATGGGACCCAAAGCCAGCGAGGCGGCGTGCGGAGCCCCGCATTGTCCCTCCTTGTAGCCGGTGTTTCTCTTCTTCTAGCACCTGTCACTGACTGACATACATAATAGCCACTCCTTTGTTTTGTCTCCTTCCCAAACTAAGCTGCAAGCCATCTGAGAAGTTGAGTCCATTGCTGTCGCCCAGCATGCAGGTGGGGAAACTCCAGACGAGTGGGAAGAGGAAGAGCACAGAGCTGGCCCTGCTGGGGTTTCTGTTGTGGGTTTGTGGACAAACTGATGACTGAAGACAGCGACAGCCTTCCCTGGCCTTTCTCTTGCTTACAGCGTGGATGATATTAAGCTTAGTTTAAAGAAGGCCGCGGCCCCCTGAGTCTGATTGAGGGGCAAGCAGTCACCTGCTTTCATCCAAGTCTAATAAGAAAAGGAGTTTCCACTTTCTCTTGCTGTGAGCGTTCCCCAGGCCCTCTGCCACCTTGTCTTTCTGCTGCTAGAGCCCCCCAGCCCCCGGCTGCAGCCCTAGCTAAGTCCAAGGCTCCCTCTCCCTCAGACAGATTCACATGGACCCAAGAGGCATCTGAATGCACTTCATCTGGCACTGGAAACAGAGTTTTCCAGGTGTTTCAAAGTTGTGCTAGGGTGTGACAGATGCTTTTCTACTGCAGTTGGCAGTTGCTAGCCCTTTAAAAGGGCATCCAGATGGTGGCAGACAATGACGCTCTTCGCCAAGTACAAGGAGAGGACTCCCCACAGGCCTGTAAAGAACTGAGGTTATTCAGCCTGGAAAGGAAGCCTGGGGGGCTCATCAGCTGTCCAGTTGCTCATTCACTCACGGACCACATCTTTATCCAGTGCCTTTTGTGCACCAGCGGGGTTTAGAATCGGGGCTATGGTGGCCTCCCAGGAAGGTGTGCCCCTGCCCTCAAGGGCAGTCTCTATCAAGAGTCACACGTCAGACAACCAGCGTGTCAACTGGCCTTGAATAGTAGCATCTACAGAGAACAGGATTCTCTGGCACCTCAGGACAAAGGGCTCTATCTAGTCTCAGTGCTCAGGCAAAGTGCCCTGTGCAGGTAACACAAGAGGGACCAGGTTCGCTGTGGGGTGGGGACTTTCTGCAAAGGGAACAGCCTGTCCCATGGCCCTGCAGTGCAAGAAGCTCATGGAGAGCTCGTGGGTCTTAGAGGAGGGGGGACTGGGAAATAAGAGGCTGAGAAGTAGGACACACAGAACCAGATGGTGCATGTGGACCCAAGTGGAAGACCAGGCAGGTGACAGTGAGTGAGGAGGACTAGAGTGAGGTAGTGAAGAGGAAGGGGAGCCCGGAGTTGTGACGGGGACTCAGTTCGGGCAGTGCCGAAGCAGCAGTTCCCACAGAGGACTCAGCAGGGACGTGTCAAGCTCCTTCCCTGGGCAGGCACTGGACTGCGGGCCGAGTGCACGGTGGCGAGAAAGACTGCATCCAAATGAGCAGGATTCTCTAATGTGCTCCACTGGACAAGTTAGAAGGCAGCCAACACTAGAAGAGAAGCGGACTTGGGAAGGAGATATTGGCTTTGTGTTGAAAATGCCCTTTGAGACCTCCCCGCATAGAGATGCTGAGTTTGGTAGGGGCTCAGGGTGGTAACACCAATGCAGGGATCACTAGGGTCAGGAGAAACACTGAAGCCATCGGAGTGAGTAAGAGCCCGCGTCGTTACAGAGCTCTGACCACCCCCTCGGTTTCCATCTCGACAGAATTTAGAGAAACAGGATTGAGATCCTGTGAGAAACTATTATTTCAAACATGGGTAAGGTTTGTGCTCACTACAGATGAGGATTCTGTTGAAGACTCACCTCACTTAGAGTTCCCAGAGGTCAAGGACTAAGTATAAGGATAGTGTCACCGGCACCGTGGTTCAGGATGCGGGCCCCACAGACAGCACCAAGGAAAGCTGTCAGCAGTGAGTTGACCTGGGGAAGTGGCAACCTCTGTTAGCACTGCCTGGAAAGCTCCCCATGGGAAATATGCTTCCAAGTCCCTACATGCACACATGCACACATGCAGATATGGCCTGTGTGCTTTGGCTTCAAGGAATCCTAAACTGGTCAAAATAATTCGATCAGAAATAAAATCCAAGTGATAAATTTTTTTTTCAGGTAACTGAAACAGTGAACAAGTCCACTGAGTGTGACCATGTTCTCCAAAGCGCATGATTTCAGTGACCTGCATCATCACACCTGAGTAGTTTGTTGTATCTTTGCCAATAAAGACAGGATGGAGAAAACTGGGTTGACAACTGAATCACTCTCCCAGCAAGAGAATTTTAAGAACAGTGAATCAGCTAGTTACAAAACAATACCAAGTGCGTTGTCGTTGGGTCTCCTGACATGGACTCCCTTTGTCTACAAACCCATACGGTTCTGATTCCATAGCTGCTGTGCCATCTGTGGAGAAATCTGAGGGGAGGGCAGTGTTTCCAGCCAGGAGTCTGAGCTTTGCTAACTTCGTTCAGGGAGGAGCAGGATTGTATTGTGTGTTATAGAATGTGTAGGGCTGCCATTCTCTTGGAAGGGCTTTGCAAAGACTCTTGCCAAAACCCCAGTGACTCCTCCCCCACTATAACTGCATTGAGCCAAGGTGAGGGGACACAGAGGTGATAAGATGGCTAGAGGATGGAGTTACTTGAAACCTCCCTTAGTGACTCACAGCCTGCTTTCATGTAACCCATGGTTTTCCTTAAGAAGGAAAATAAAAGGAGTTATCTTTAGAGAACTGTCTTTTGTCAACAGTGGCTGCTATTTTAAGACCAAAATAAATAGTAGAAGTTGGACAAAATCTTCATTTTTATTCCTTCCAAAATGTAGTAGGTGCAAATACATTCCTTATCTTTGTTTGTTTGTTTGCTTTTAAAGGAAAGGTGTGGTGGGAATGAAGGTGAACAGGCAGACAGGCGAGGAGAAACAAGCATTTTTTATTTTTATTTAGTGCTACATCTTGGTTGTTCTCCCTGACCCAGGACACAAACCTGGGTCCTTGGGATGTAGATGGACTGCACAACACCTGCAGGCAGTGGACCAAAACACTGCTCCACCTGGACATGCCACACTATTTATCTTAAAGGAAAACTAATACAAAATAAATCAAAGTACATACCTATAAATGGAGTTCCTAGCAGAGATCCATTACATTACATAGCCTCTGTGCTTTGTTGGGTTTTTTGTTTGTTTATTTGTTTGTTTGTTTGTTTGTTTTTAAGCAGCACTTTAGTTTTCACCAGTTATCACACTGCTTGTGTGTCCCCACCCCTGCCCCCCACCCCTCCCAGGACTTGAACCCAGGGGTTTGTGGACTGCATCCTTAAGAGGCAATTGACCTAACGCTTATCCACCAGGGTGCACCCATAGCCTCCGTTTTAATTTAACTTTTTGAAGGTTTGTATATGAGTATGATTCTTGTCATAGATGATATAACAAGAAAATGATAATCCACACGAGTGCAACTGACTGGGTTGGTCACATTTAGGTGGTGGTGTTTTCAATCTGAAATTATAAAATCTTAGAAAATGCAAAACATTACCCAAATTTTAAACAGTTTGCTGTCAGCAGCATAGATGCTTTCAAGGTTGAAAGATTCAGAGAGAGGAAGAAAGGTTCCTTTCGTTTGTCATTTTATTTACAGGATATGTCTGCACAGTGGAGAAAAATGTTCTGCTTGCTTCAAAGTTGGACACAGATTTCCAAGCCATGTGGCTCAAGAAATGGTTTAAATAGGAATACATTTAATATGCCTTTAATTTTCTGAAATAACGGAACTCGAGCTGAGGTTTGGTCTAGGGTAAAATCTGTTCTCGACACTGAAGAAAATCTACCATATTAATCCCAGAGGCTCAGAGTCCAGAGCTACTTGAAAAGGTCGCTCTGGATAGAAGTATGAGAAGAATATGCTTTGAAAGAGGCTGTAAAAGCAAAATGACTATTCAGGGAATGCCAGGCCTTATGTGGAATCATAGCACTGAAAGAAAGATATCAATAATTATGCTTGAGAAACACAGCTAATTAAAAATAACTCAACACACGAAATGAAAAGGAAACTATAGAATAACTTCTCGGCTTCAGCGTTCAATACGAGATGTCACATAATGAAATAGTAGAATTTTTTAAATTTCATTTCACACTGGCATAGAAGAGATGGAAAGGAAAATTATACTGCCAGAGAGTGCCAGGCTAGATTTGCTAAAGATGTTATCATATACTGTATTTAAAACAAAAATCTAATGGCTGCAATTTGTCCTACCTCTGTTATTAAAGCCATGCTAACTTTTAGATTTTAATCGCTTGCCCCTTTTGCATATTGTGGCTTTTCATAGAAGAAACTATGAAAATTTCTCATTTTTCCAGCATTTGTATGATTTGTTCTAGGAGTTCCTTAGTAAAATTAGCATGCTTTAAATATATAATTGTGTTTACAACAGTAATAAAAAAAAAGCTCCTTGTGTGTTTGCTTTCAGTTTTTTTCAATGAGATATCTTGAACTGCTTTGTAATTGCTGAGTCTAATGAGTAGGAACGCAGGCTGCTGAGTCTACTTTAATTCCTATACACACATCTAACCTTGTGAAGAGCGGGTGGAGGACCCCACTCTTCCATTTGAATTCGAGGGAAGAGTCTTTCAGTGATCAAAGAAATTTGAAAGGAAAGATTCCACTGACTTTTGCATGAATGCTCCTTGGACTTGAGAAAGCAGAGACCCCTAAAACAGCCATCGAGGCAGGTCTTCACACACACACACTAGCCCCTCTCTGACTGGTAGGAATCAGGTAGCAAGGTGAGCAGAAGAAAAAACTGTCCCAGAATGAAAGAATGACTACTCTCAGGGGAAAAGTCAGAGGGGAAGTAGAGTGTAGGGAAGAGATGTAAGCCAGGAGCAAAATTCATTTCTCCGCTGGGGCTGTGGGAGGCCTTAGGGAAATAGAGCCCATCTCAGCGTTAACACGTGGTTGCAAGAAACTGTCGCATCTGGGAGGAGCGCAGCAGTTGATCTGGCCTCTGTGCACCTCATAAAAGCAAACTGGGGTCGAGACAGCCAAGGATTCCCAGGACTAGCATCATGATGTAATGTTATCCATATTTATTACAACAGAACATGACTTCACAGCAGAGGAAAAATATATAATTTCATTTCCTAAATCATAAGCTAGCCCCACCTTTAGACCAAACCTGTGACATTCAGTCTGGTGATAGATTGAAGCTCTAAAAGCTAGAGCTTTAAGGAGGTTTGCAGGCCAACCCTGCAGTAGGAAAAGTAAAACGAAGGTGACTTGCTTAAGATCACAGAGGCAGGCCTCGGCCTCACCATCTCTCAAACCTGGTCCGCGCCTGTGTCACCTCCTTCCCAGCCTCCTCTCTCAACCTGCCCCCATGAAAACGGTTTCCTGGTGCCTTTCCTCCCCCGGCCCACACCCACAGCGAGGCTCTCTGCCTGACCCGTAACCAGCTGTTCTCTCTGCAGGTGCGAAGTTCCCCATCAAGTGGACAGCCCCCGAAGCAGCCCTGTATGGGCGGTTCACCATCAAGTCTGATGTGTGGTCTTTTGGAATCTTACTCACAGAGCTGGTTACCAAAGGAAGAGTTCCATACCCAGGTAAGAGCGGGCCCGCACAACCAGCCTCTGAATGGATGCTCTTTCGACACCACTGGGGAAAGCTTGATCGGATGCCTCCTAAGCCCCCTCCTCAGCTTTCTGCTGAGTCTGGGCCTGCAGAACCTGGGCAGCTATTTAGCCAGAGTTAACATGAGAACTGAAGCCACCTCGGTATGTAGACAGCAGTCACCACAAACTGCGTGCAAGGCGCTTCTGTGCCTGTGTTACAGGATTCATATAGTCACAGCTGGTCCGCATGCTTCCGTCCGCCCAGTTCAGGGAATTCGCCCCTCAGCAGGAGCAGTGTCTGTAGCTCCTCCAGCAGACATGTCACTGGCTCAAATCGAGTTTGCAGACCCTTCTGGGAAAGAGATGGAGAAAAGCCCCCACTGCTCTTTGATTACACAGTAGCTCTGCCCCATGGAGCTGTCCTGGCGGAAGGCGGCCAGGGCCGCTGGAGAGGCAGGCCCAGCTCCAGGCAGCCAGAGAGAGCAGAGACACAGGTGAAACGCAGTTTAGAAGCCACTCCTGCGTGTTTCCAAAGTCAAAATGAGCTCTGCGAAAGCAAGCGCAAGGGAAAGGAATAAAAGATTTGGCCCTGCAGTGTTTCTAAACAGTCAGATTCATACTCCCCAAAGAAACCCCAGGATCAGTCATCCGCGCTCGCATTCATGTATTTGGACAGGTGGTGATGTTAAGGGCGCTGGACCACCTCACCTCCACGCTTTGGTTGTCTGAGCGCGGGGGCGATTGGCTTTCTGAAATGTTAAGGACACTTTTTTCAGTTACTGCTGAGGGAAGAAAGAACCTAGCGCCCCTCCTTCCCCTGCCTAAGAAAGGAGTCTTAAAAAAAAAAAAAAAACGGAAGAAAAGAAAAGCAGCGATAGAAGTGATAGCAGAGCTGAATGAGGAATTGCGGTCTCTTGCAAATCCTGGTTGATAATCATCCCTTTGCCATCCGAGGAGCCAGCGAGGGCAGATTCAAAGGGCAATCCCTTTGTTTTCATTTTCTCAATGGCTTCTGGTCATCTTCATTCGGAGAAGGCTCAAGAACACCATGAGGAGGACCCCCTCTGGGTTGCTGTCGCTGCAGGCTCCTAGGAGAGCCAACTTGGCACAGACGCAAAACTGACCAATTCCCTGGCTCTGTAGAGCCGCCGCTGGGCTTAGAGATGCAAGTGGCAGTTGGTTTTATTGATGCTGCAGAGACTGCTGCCCCCAGCCTCGGCCCCAGTGTGTGCAAATGGACAGCCCCCTGGGCATGGGGGTCCCCAGCTGGCAGGGCGGAGACGGCTGCCCAGGAGGGGCGGGCACCGGAGGGTGTGTTTGAGTTGCTTCTCAAGGGAGAAAACGTTCGGGTCCCTGGGTTTTGAAGCTGTAAAGGCATCTCTTTCATTGTCTGATGTTGAACTAATTTCTTCTGTGCTTGCAGGTTTATTGTCACACAGCATGTGAAATGCATTCGGAGGGTGGAGGGAGTTCATGTTTGCATCTCTGCAAAGCCTTTCCTTCCAGAAACACAAAGCCGCTTTGTGTCTCTCGGGGTCTCACGCAGAAGCCAAGACAAAGGGGTGGGGGCAGGGACCTCGGAGAAGGAAGGCAGGTGTGTGCTTCTGAGGCAGAGCCTTTGATGGAGTTTGATTTGGGCAGAAAGATGGCCTCATTTTGCAACTGAGAGTTGGATTCATTCGTTCCGCAGTAAGTGTGACCTGTGCCAGGCATCCTGCGCTACGTGGGAAAGCAGGACTAATAAGACACCCAGACTTGCAGGAAACATTAATTAGAATCTTCCTCAAGCCAGGCAGTGTTAGGTGCTGGGGACAGAACAGCGAGCAAGTAAGTTTTGTTCCTGCCACTCGGGCAGTCAGAGAGAGAAAAGATGCACCATTCAGGAGGAACTCCGTCTTCATTGTTATATACTTATTACTAGAGGAAATCATTCTCCGGGGGTGGATTACCTGAATGTTCCCACCGTGGACCCCAAATTTTAATCCTGATCATGGAGGCAGGGGTCCCTGATTCAGGCATCTCAACCTACAGCAGGCGCTGAGAGGGGCCTTTCACTTGGAATCCTGTGAGGATGGCAGGGAGTTGAAAATGAGAACTAAGTTCAGCTTATTATTAACTGTGAGCATTGCCAAGATGCAGAAGGCTTTGAAAACTGCCCGAATTCTGTAAGGGCAGCGGAGAGGAAGGGGCTGTGTCCAGCCAGTGTCATGGAGGAGAAGGCGAGTCGGGTGTTCTCCTCCAGCTGAGGACGAGGCAAGAGGGCTCCAGACAAGGCGGGAGAAGGCATGGAGGCCCCGGAGGAGTGGCCTCTGTTCCGGGTGCTGCGGGCTGTGAGTGAGGAGATGAAAGCCGTGAGACACGGGGTCTGGAGGCACGAATGGGCAGTGAAGCAGGCCCTTCGTCAGAGGCCTCCTGCGCGGCCCTGGGAGCCCTGAGGCCTAGCTGGTGGGCAGGGAGCCGAGTCCAGGAGAGCGACACCGGCTTGCTCCGCTCCCACAGAGAGCCACAGAACATTGTTCTCTGTTGCCTGCTGCTAGCCGCGGGTGCCTCTTGTTTTTGTTTTTTAACCTCGCTATAATCATATCTAATTAGACTTGGAATCTCATGGTAAACTCTTCTTGAGGGAGAGGCTTATTACAGCGGCATTGCAATTAAAGGATTGTTACCTTAATGAAGTAACAGTTCCTCAGGAACAGGCCACCATTAAGCGTCATCCGAATGTCAGTGTGAAAGGAAGGCCCTTCCTCTGCGCATCTTCCACGTCTGTGGTATGGCCAGTCGGCGTGTGCCAAGCGCTGCTGCCCTCCCGTGCTCCTGCCTGCGGCGGGCACTCCAGGCCCCATCAGCGGAGACACCCGCTCTGACATCTCCATGTCGTGAGCTCTCAGATGACGTGTGTATATTTTCGAGTAATTCTTTTTTCAGCAACAGTGGGAGGCAGTCATTTTTTTCTGAGTTCTTTCATGCCCGAGAATGGCCTTCTGTCTCCTTCCCAGGTGACTGGCAGGTGAGGAGGAGGCTTGAGAGAAGGGGAGGCCACTGATTAGTGGGTTCGATCAAGCTTTCTAGGCATTTTTGCTGTGAAGTCGGAACCAGAGAAGGAACTTGTGTGAGGTGTGACCCACCGAAGGGCAAACGGGACAGAGAGACATTAGCATGTTGGCTTGCGTGGTCCTTTTGCACTTTTTTCCCGAAGGGATGGAGGAAAAGGAAAGAAAGAAAGTCTCAAATTGAGTGAGAGCCTGGAAGCCAAGGAAAAGACACTGCAATGTGACGCCGAGATTCCCAGAGAGGTGGTGGCAAGGCGTTTTGCGCTCCCCAGACAGGAAGGTTCCTTCTGCGATGTCTAGCAAGGTGGAGTGAGGTTCCGGAGAACAGCTCCCTTTACAAACCGCCTTGTAGCATCACAAGCCAGTGCATGCTCAGCACAGCATGTGGCTTGCTTCTCTGCGAGCCAAGGTCCAGAACCAGTCTTTGCATCATGGCTAGAACTGATCTCATGCCGATAGACTGTCTCATGTGAGAAAAGAAAATGGTAAATCACTTAGGCATTGAAACCTGTCACTTTACCTTTAAACCCTTCTTTGCCTCTTTGCCTCCACTGCCCCAGTCTCCTGCTCCCCCTGCCCCAGTCTCCTGCTCCCCCTGCCCCAGTCTCCTGCTCCCCCACCCCAGCACTGTTCCATCAGAGCCAACAGAGTTGGTGCCCTGGCAAGTGCAGGCCCAGGAGCTGCACCATGTGAGTCCTCCTTTTGCCTTCCAGAAACTTTTGCAAAAGTTTGCTGAGTTTTGTACTATCTTTCCTACCTGTTTCCGTCCATTACTCCACAAATGGTTGCTGAGACGTCCTATATGCCAGGTACCATTCAGGCACCAGGCATGCTGTCGTGAACTAACAGATGCTCCTGCCCTCGTCAACTTCATTCTCCTTGCAGGACACAGACAGACAATGAGCTGAGATCAGCAGGCCAAAGACACTCGGTGCTGGCTGATGGGGAGAAGGGTGCAGGCTGTCAGGAAAGGGTGACAAGGGAAGAGTGGGAAGGTGACATCTAAGTAAAGATCAGAAGGAAGCAAAGATCAAGCCTGGGCGATACCTGGGGAGCAGCCCTCCTGCAGAGGGAACCCGAACACCGAGGCCCTGAAGAACTTGCGAGGAGGCCAGTGTGGCCGCATCAGGTGGAGCAAGCAGGAAGCTGAGGAGACACCCAGGCACATCAGACAGGGCCTTCCTTAGGTCATTGTTAGGACTTTTGCTCTTAGTGAGATGGGGAGTCATTGAGCAGGAGGGTGGCCTGCCCAATGTATGATTTCTCTCTCGCCCTTCCAATCCCAACCCAAATGCCACCTTCTTTGTGTAGCCTTCTCCACGTCCAGACCAAATGGGCTGCCCCTTCCGCTGGCTTCATGACACCTGGTTCCCCTCTGTCAAAGCCCCTGCCTGTGTGTCTGCCTCTCAGCTGCTGTGATTCCTCTGAGGGGAAAAGGGCTCCTTGTATGTGTTTTCAGTGCTCAGCACGGGGTCTGCCCCGAGCATAACTTAGTACATAGAAGGCAATGAGTAGATAAATGGAACAGGAAAAACTTTAAAACACAGACTTTGCCTTTGAGAGTTTTGAAACAAGATATATTTAAATTTGCCCCATAACCCGCAAAGCCTTTCAGCTCCACTCCATCATCTCCACACATAAATGCAGCGTGCGTTTTCCCAGCCACGAGGTGGCCCTGTCCTTAGAGTTGTTCTCGGACAGGGGCTGGGTGGTCCGCGCTAGCACCGTGTCCCAGCGCTGCTCTGGGCAGTGTCCCAGCCGCCCTGTGCCCTGGCTCTCCAGTGAACTCCTGCTTGGTGATTTTGGCAGGATCTAGCAGAGGAGGAATGTTTGTATTTGAAGGGCTTTCACATCCACTAGTGACAGCTGCCTGACTTTCGTGAATGCCCCGAGTCACTTGATAACCACTTGGAGGGGTGAGGGGTAAGGGAAGTGGAGCACGAGAAGCACCTGCCTTAAAAAATGAGAAGCCTCCCACTGTCCTCCTGCTCATAGATTCCTCGTGTCCAGCAGCCCGCCGTGTCGCCTGCACTCACATTGCTGTGCTCAGCGTGCCAAGGGGGCAGGTTTTTCTTGGGGAAGGAAAAGGATAGACTCCTTCAGCCAGGAGAACAGAAATCAAGATGAAATTCTAATCTGGGTACTTTGTCCTCTGCCCTCCCTGCCCACATTTAGTCTGGGGATCAGGGGGCAGGGTGAGGGCCCCTTCCAGGTCATGGTGTTCCCTCAGGGAAGGAGTCCTGTCTGAGGTGCCCAGAGTCATGCTGTCACCTCCCCCTACAAAACTTACCTTGACCAATGTGACTGGCGAGGGGATGGAAGGAGGACAGCCAGACAGAGCCCCCGTCTCCTGAGTCCTGCCCCCTTGGCTTCTCCTGGACACTATGCATTCCCACGGTCTTCCTGAAGGTCCCCTCGTGATCTTCTTCACGTCCTCTTTTCTGGGACAAAGGCATTCATAATGACGCTACCTTATCCACTGTGAGTAACTATTGTTCTGACGACCCCTGATCAGTCATCTTCTATCTGTTCTCAAGTATTTATTCTCACAAGGGGCACAAAAAAAAACCCAGCTGCTCGAGGTTACCTGGCAGGGGTGGGGGTGGGGGGGAGGAAGGGAAAGAAAACTAGGCATGCTTGTGCCTGACCAAGGTCATGCCTTGATTGTCATCTTTACTCCCTGATCAGCACTTCTCTGCCCCACATTCTTACTTTGAGCCGATACCAAGCCTAACTTGAAGTAACCTGCTCGCCACCCAGGAAGGTGACTCCGGCACGAGACACACAGGCTCATGCAGAGTGAGCCCTACAGACTCAGCCCTCACCCACCCGACACCAGCACAGCACTGCCACCAGTCAGGCTTTTCACACACGGTTTGTGCAGGAAAGCGGGGGGCGCCTCAGCAGACGTGCAACGGAGGGCCACTTACTTAGACAGAAAGCTCAGGGGGCCAGGTAATTTGGTATCTGATCTCTAAAGATCATTCCGAGTGTTAAATGGCCTCATAGTTCATGTGACACAAGCGTCCAGGCTCCTGCCCGCACCGTCCAGTGCAGATGCGACTCCACCAGACAGCAGTGAGTCCCCTGGGCACACGGAGATGGCCCCTCAAGCGCCATGTTAGCAAGTGGCACGAACCCGAAGCTGTGAAGCAAAGCTCTCTTCTTTCAGAGAAACCTTTGTTCTCAAATAACTGAAAGTAAGCACAGTGATTGTTGACAAAGGGAGAAACTGAGGCTTCAAGAAGTCTAGTCGCCCACTGAGAGATGCAGAGTCATACATAGGGAAGTGGCTTGGCCAATGGAAATGAAGTTTTTTCCTCTTCTCTAAAAGGTCTGAAAAAAGGGGGTGGGGGAATCTAATGAGTTACTACAGAGATCAAACTAAAACCAAACCAGAAAACAAAAGGCATAGGAAAGTTTAGAGGAAAAGAGCAGAGAGAGGGGAGAGAAAGCACATGTGAATATACACATTGCTGGCAACCGTACAGAGCAGGGTTGGAAAGTGAGAGTCGGAAACTTGACCTTAATTCGGAAACGCAGAGGAAGCCAGCAAAATAACGTAGAAAGGCTAACACGGTCATAATGGCAGGAAGCGAGTCCAGTCCTGTCGCTGCAGAGCGTCAGGCAATGTTTGGGCAGGCAGACTAGAAAGGATGTTCTCATGACCACGTTTGAAAGCTGAGGCCCTGGGAGGCTCTGGGGAGGAGGGGTTTGGACAAACCCTGCCCACCCCCAGCAGGCGTGAGGTTTCTGCGAACCGCACACCACTGAGTGGTGGCCTGTGACAGCACCCCGGGAAGAGGCCCCGTGTCCCTGACTCCCATGAGCGTGGGAGGTGGGAGCCGCCATGAGGAGGGCAGAGGACAGCATTGGAGTGAAGCTGATGTCGCTTGCTGGCCGTGTGGCCCATCTCCTCTCTCACCGGGGCTGGTAACCGGGGAAGGCGCCCTGATATGAACATGGCACGTCCCTCAGTTAGACTCACCGGTGGGCAGACCGCCCTCCCCTTGAAAGCGACTCTGTTTCCCCTCAGCTCCCGCCAGCGAGCCTGGGATCCCATAACTGCCGGTAACTGTTGTCTGGCCTGTGTTTCAAAGTTTCTGTTCGAAGTATCTTCTGGGAAAGGAAAAAGAAAGGCATTCCCAAGCACACCCTCCTGCCTCCCTGTCCTGTCCCCACTTGGGATACAATGAAAAGATCCTTCGATTGTGTACTCATGCCCCAAGGGGCTGTAACTTCCCCTCCACCCCATCTTCACTTCCCAGGTGTCAGGCAGAGACAGTGTCTGGGGGATGTAGCTGAGAGAACTGCTCTTCTGATTCCCACGCAGTCCGTTAATGTAGCTTCTGTTCGTAGACTGGCAGCTAGCCTGGGCCTTGCTGGGTGGGCATCTCTTGATGCTGCAGCTCATCATGAAGTCCCCTTGTGACGTTCTGGGTCGCAGATCAGCTCGTGTGGCTTCTGGCTCCTGGCTGCTTGGAAGAGGGCTGGCCCCATTCAGAGCGTCATCATCAGCCAAGTGCATTGTCTTAGATCGCACTTTTTTGGCAAAGTGGTCCTTGGCATGTGTCTCCTTGGCCTGTTGAGTGGAATTGGTTCCATGTCCTCCCCAGACTTTGAGCCGGGAGAGGAAGGCATGAGAGGAAGAGGAGTTGGGGTGGGAGAAGAGGAGCGGAAGGAATGGAGACGCACCCACGCAGGCGTCCAGTGCGGCTGAGTTATAGCACTGACCCCCGGGACCACCGCCCAGGGGCCGCCTCGGGAGATGCCGTGCGCTGGGGGTCCTGTGCTGTGTCTACGTGTCCAAGGCTTGGGCGGAGCACTGACCCAAGTGGCCAGTTACTTTTCGCGGACGCAGATTAAATTAAGAGTTAAAACAAAACAAAACAAAAGTGAAATCTTTTCCATGTGAGTAGTTTGTTTTTTAATGAAAAGAAACATTACTGAAATAAGCTCCACGGAACAATAGGGGATGATTAATTAAACTCTGTGCTGCATTTTGGACCGTCTCGGTGCCAGAATAACGCTTTGGGAGGCGCTGGGTGGGGAGATTGTAGCCGCCTCCAGAAGGGCCTGTCAGACCTGAGGTTCTTCCACTTCCTTCAGGCTCACAGCAGGGTGCGGAGAAGGGTCTCCCGCAGGTTCAGGCCATGTGATTTCTGAGCTGTTGTGAAACCCAGGATTGGACAGAAATATGCAGTGAAGCAAACACTGGAGAAAGCACATCTTGACAGGCGGTTCCACGCTCGGCCCTCCCTTTCTGGGCTGGCTGGGACAGGGTAGCTGCCATCACTCCTGCCAGCACTCCCCAGCCCAAGCCCTGGGGACCAGATGTGCTTCCGAAGCAGATTTCTTTTTTCCTTTTGGTAGAAAGTAAATAGAGTGCTGAGACCATATATGATAAGACACCCTGGAGGGTCTAGGGCAGCACTCTGTATTCAAATACATTTTTTGCT